>RJWM01025939.1:0-28575 GCA_004363535.1 Dasyprocta punctata | reverse complement strand
TGCTGACCTTTATGTCATAAAATGCTAGAAAATGGATTTTCTTTTTCTTCTGCAATTTATACCTTACCAAGAATTCTCCAGCTGTTCAGAATCTTAATAAAACTACATATATACTTTTAACAAATTGCAAATATTGCAATTTTGTCAGCAAATGAAGAAAAACTACATAAAAAGATGCAACAGAAGAAATTTAAAACAATGACTTAGCAATGTGGTTGAGGCTGATCAATGAGCAAAAATGTCAAACAAAAGGAGGTGGGTAAGAAAGCTAACAAGAAAAACCTGTTGACCCTCAAAAAGGATAATCTCTTAACTGGTGACGCTCACTTTTAGGCAAGAAAGTATGGAACCCAGCACCTCCCCAGGTTGAACAGGGGCAAAGCTTTAAGCCCCCAAGGCACAGTCAGAAGGCCCTGTGGGAAGCAGGTAAGAAAGTCGAGAGGATTTTGTGATCAGACAAATCTTCATAGCCATGAGTTAAAATTAATATCATTTGCTTTTTCTGCTAGAATTTTTATATACTTGTGTACTCTGAGAAATTATAAAGGCATGATACACTTTTCTTTCTTTCTCTTTCTTCTGTTCTTCCTTTCTTTTACTCTTTCTTCCTTTCTTTTTATTTTTGCAATGAGGATCAAACCAAGGTCATGCACGTGCTAGGTCCTCACTGTACACCAAGGCTCGGTTCCCAACTCCTACACTGAGTTTCTAAAACTTATTTGACCACAGAATTTTTTAAGATCATCTCATCAAAACAAATTTAGGAGATACTGAAAAAATAATAGGTCAAATGGCTGTCTTTAATATTTCTTAGTTTAGAAACTCAGAAGTTGTAAGAAATACCATACATTGTATTCTATCAAATATATTCCATCATATATTTTATTTTACCAAGTCTAAGATGATGTTGATTATAAAACCCAGAATTCTGTTTTACATACCATTAAGGAAACATGCTGCCAATTAAATCATGAGATGTCATCAATTGTAGAATGTGTCTCAATTTTAATCTATAACTTCGAAAATAATACGAAGAGAAATGGACAAAACCTGTGGATGGTTTATTGCCCTATAGACTGTCTACTGTATAACCAGCTCAAACGCTCTTCCTCGGTTTCCCTGGAGTAAACGTCTGAGACCCACATCAGGCAGCATGGGGAACACTACCACAGATCGCTTCCAGTGTTTACTGCACAGACGCTGCTGAGGACTTTAAATAAGCTGCCCTGTCATGGAGCTTCAAGGTGTCCATTCGATTGTGGATGAGTAACTCCTATCTTCCAGAGATGCTGGAATCTGAGAGAAATGATACAGAAAAGCGCGTAAGAGCCACGAGGCACTTATTTGCGAGTTCTCTTTTGTCTTATTCCTCAGTAATTCACCCTGACATTTCACCATCTTGCTAGAACACGCTTGCTCTCTTCGTCAAAATATTTTCCTCTTCTTGATTTCCTCTAGCTTAGTCTTCTGTAAGCATGAAGAATACCTAACCAATCCCTCTATGAAAAATCCAGTATATAAATAAAATACCTTCTTTCACACAAATACGAACTCAATAAACCAACTCTGAAAAAAATGGTATTTTAATGAATTGTTAGGTTCAAATTATTATAAGGTAAAAGAGTCATAGCAAGTCATGTAATTTTGTTCCATTACATAAAATACATAATGACCAAAAGAAAAGTAGACTCTTACATGACAAATCAATATACTGCTAGTTTCTATGGAGCATAAAAGACTTCTCTCACAGCTGATAAATTAACAAGATAAAAAGAAAAAGAATTGTATTGAATATTTTTATGGGGGAAAAAAAAGCACCAAACAGGGAAGAAATTAAACACAGATGACATGAGGTTCATAAAAGAGTGCTAAAAAAAATCAACATGATAACTACAGGTCTATTCAGTAGATTTAAAAAAAAAAATCATAAAGCAAAACAAAACCTAAATATCAAAGAACAATTAAGCAAGTTGCCAAAAGACAAAATACTTCAGTAGGATGTCAATCAGTAACACTGAGCTGACAACTGTGCCTTAATTAATTTTGAAACTGTTTCCAATTAGTTAGTATAGAACACTAGAGGCTTCATGCTGCCTATGACTCAGTGCACTGACTCATCTACCGAAACTTTTCTTACACAAGAAATATCCCAGCACCCGCCAGGATGCAAGATCAAAAGGAAAGAAGGTTCACCAGCCTTCTTAGTTAAAGCCCTGTGATAAATTTAGATGACCGGAAGGATAAGGAATAACTTTCCAGATAGCTTTAACAGAAATAGCTTGAAAAGTTCGATTTGTTAACAAAACAATGGAAATGCATTGGTTTAGAAAATTGCTTTGCAAATATATCTTTAAAAATACTGCTTGTTTTTAAACTAGAGGATATATAATAATAACCAACAATAAATATTCTATTAACTTTATCTGGTCATAATATTGAATTATCCCATATTACCTAACTCCTTAAAGTAGCAGAGGAAACAAAATTTAGACATAAATGCTTAAAATCATCATACATGCCATATAAATTTTCTTAGATTTACTTCCAGTTTAATTTATCCTTAGTATGATTGAAGATTACTAACTTTTAGGGTGAATCTAAATGTTGAAATGTTCTTCAAAAAAACTCAAAACATAATATGAGTAAGAGGGCAATAATTAGCTTTTCTTCCCTTTACTGTGAACTTTACCTCCACCAAAACTCAATTTATTTTCACAAGTTTGGAAATGCTTTCAGGTTGAGAGAACAGGCAGAGGATCACAGAAAGGGAGACAAAAGGCCACTTCCTGAAGGGGAAACCAAAATACAGGGAGGTCCGCAGGTCCAGCAGGGCTCTCTGAGATAAGGTTTGCACCAAATCAGCTCCCACAGACAATCGATGAGACCTATGACGTTATAGATGTCTACAAACCCCTATGACTCAAAACAAAATCTTTGAGATGACTTACAATGATAGATGAGCACGGAAAATAAAGGAAAAATGGAGCTGGGAAAGGCATGATGGTGGGAGAAACTTAAAAAGTGTGATTACAGTCAGTGGTGTAACTATAGACTACTCAAAACGTTAAGTCATAAGCTAGTTATTTTCATTGATAAAATCACAGATTGACCTCTGAGTCTCCTAGAAGTCAGAGAGAAGCATGAGTGGCGGCACCACTCACCGTCTCCACGAGGAATCACACACACGACACACGTGCGTGGAAACGGAGGGAGGGGCCGGGCGGGCTCTGCACACGGAGACCTGCAGCCACGGGCTGGCGGGCTGCACTCCCCCTGCCTGGCTCTCAGCTCTCAGGATGCGGCTCAGGTCACCCTTAACTCACTTCAACTCATTTTTCTGTAGATGGACTGACCCCGTTTATTTAATAACTAACTGGAGAATGCCTTGTTTCTGCTTACCGATTATTGCAGGTCTTACCCAGAACGTATAGCCAGTGACCGGGTCAGTCACTGCCCAGTCAACTAGTACAACTATAATGGCCAGTGTGCTGTACCAGCCTTCTTGAGTGTGAATGTGTGTGTGTGTGCGCGCGCGCGCGCACTAGAGCTCAAACAGAGGGCCTCACACTCTGTCTCTTTCCTAAACCACAAGACTAGACTTCCTCTGACGCCATTCTGAAAACCTAGAATTTGTATTCTTCCCATGTCCCCATTCTGGCTGGAAGAGACCCTTTACTGGCACACCGAGTGTGTGCCTCCCTTCACCTTCCTGGTTGACACCCACAAATCCTAGCAGTCCAAATAAGCTTTCTTACCAATGAACCTTGACAAAAACAAAAACTCTTCATCAGTCCTCATCAAGAAATCACGATAAACTATCCCTTCCTCCTCTCCCCCTGCAGTGAACACAGGAGGAGTTGAAAAGGGCCTTAGTTTTAATAGCCCTCGCTATAAGCTATGGAATAACAGCTAAGCACAGCTCAGTGAAAGCAATCCTAGGAGTATGAAACTGATATGGCCCAACTGCACAGCAGTTCTTCATAGATTCTACTGTCTCTCAACTGTGTATCGGTATTAGATGGCAGACCATTCAAAGCCATAATCTCAGAACCTGGAACATAGCTATTTTATGCTGTTTACTAAAAAGCAGGTCTTTATATTCTGACAGTAACTGAGCAGGAAGCATTTGCTGATATACACATAAGAAACCTAACGAGAAAACCTGTCTGAACTAATTAAGCAGGTGCTTATTGATCCTATCACATACAAAATAGACAGGATTTACGGGAGGAACAACGGTGAACTTAACTCCCATCCTCTCAGAGGTTAGAATCTGTTAGGGATCACAGGCAATTGAATAATGACAGCAGTAGTAAGGACAATAATTGGGGGTCTGTACCGGCTGGTGAAGAACCTAACCTGAAATATCAGAAAAGTTCTCCCAAGAGACCTGTTGAGGCCAGGAGCGGGAGGCAGCTCGGGAGCTGCCAGTTCAAGGCAGCAGACCTTCGTCTCCTCTGAGCTCAGTGACCCCAACCCAGTTAGTGAATGATGGAGGTGCTTGACAACCAGGAAATCATTTCATCTCAATGCCGAGTCAAAATTTACCGGGTCCTTGGCTAGCATTTTGAATCACATGCTGATTACTCACTCGTGACAAAAATCACTGATGTGCCACTGTCCCTGGGGTTCCTGTCCCTAAGCCATCACAACAACATCTGGCTTGTGTTTCCAGTTTCTTTCCCTGTCTCCTGTTCAAGCAAAGTCCCATCTTGGAAAAACAGGAATAAAGAGTCAAGAACAACAAATGAGCGATGGATTACCAAAAAGGTAGCCTGGATACAAAGAGAAGGGCAACTTCTTCAAGAATGTTGAAAGAAACAACAAAACAAAAGGAAAGAACGAATGGAAAAACAGTGGCATCTGATGAAGACAGAGGGTGGGAAAGAGAACAAGAGCAGCATCAGAAAGTAGCGCTGGGAATTAGGAGTTACCTTCACATGGATTGGAGGAATGCATAGAGGACTTGCGCTATTTTTGAAATTCGTAACTGTTGTTTTAGTGGACTCTGTTCTTTCGACCAAATACTCCTCAAAGACTGCATTACACAGGATATGACTTAACCATTAAATCTGGTGAATTTCTGTCCTAAGCTCAGACTTCTCCTCTGAGGTCTTGAACTGTACATCTAACTGCTCCTGAAACTCCAGTTTGGATACCTGAAAAGCATTTTTTAAAAAAATGGTCCAAAACAAAATATGAGATCTTCAGAGAAAAAAAAAAATGTTCTCATCCATCAAAGGATGAGACCCAGACACTTGACTCAGGAGCTCTTCATGCCCCGTCTAATTCCTCACTGTGCTGAGTATTTCACACCCACCACCTTTCACAGCTACCCACCGCTCACCAAACCACTACTACTTTATCACAAACCCACTTTTCAATAAACACAACTGCTTTTCAACTCAGCTCCTTGACTTATCTACTTCTGCACAACCCACACCCAGGCTACCAACTCTAAACTATTCTCCCTACAAGTCAATCCAAATGCTCTTTAGGAAACACTTATCTAATCTAGTTATAACACTCTCTTGCTCAAGACGCCTCAGTGAATTCTCATGGCTTTTAAAATACAGACTAAAATTCACAAAATGGCCTCAAGTCTAGCGTTTTCCAATGCGTGGTACACACCTTGCCCCACTGGTCTTCAAGTTCTCAAAGCACCTTACCAAAAATAAATAAATAAATAAAAGCACTGCCCTACTTTTTCCCATCACAGGATGGTGTCATGTGCTATGTTCCCTTACCAGGAATTTTTTTTTCCTGTTCTTTGGATAAAGGATGTTGGATTTTTATTTACCTACCATTCCTATCTATCTATATATCCATCCAAATGAGACAAGGGCTAAATTGCCCAGGTTGGCCTTGAACTTGTGATCCTCCTGTCTCAGCCTTCCAAGCAACCTGGATTACAGACACATAAACGTGTACCACCCGCCATGGCCAGTTTCTCTTAGACTACTCAAGCAATATCCTGTTAGGATTTTGTTCCTGGTATTTTTTTTTAAATATCACCATTAAAAACTATTATCTGTAACACATAGAAACTATTACTACATTTCTCTTGCATGTTTAGTCTGATAAGTCTGTGAACTTATGAGACGATAAACACTGAAAGTCAAAAAAATGCATTCTCTCTTTATATTAAACTCTGAAGAACAAGTAGTAATTCACTACTCTCACTTCAAACTAAATATCCCCACATTATAATGTAATACAGAGCAGAAACAGAAATTCTTGAAATGTGACTCTTGCATACCTTTGCAGAAGCCTGTCCATGATGGTAAAAACAACCAAAGATTGCATGCTACACCGTGTTATGTATCAAAGATGAAGAAATAATTCCATAAGGTAGCACAGACCACACGAAAGTGAATTTTCTTTTTTCTTTTCTTTTTTTTTTTTTTGCGGCACCGGGGATGGAACTCACAACTTCGCACCTGCCAGCCAGGAACTTGAGCCACTGAGCCAAACTCCCAGCCCTGGTTTTTTGAGGCAGGGTCGCACTATGCAGCTCAGGCCGGCCTTGCGCTCGCTTTGTAGTCCAAGCCGGCCTCCAACTCACAACGCTCCGCCTACCTCAGCCTCCCGAGTGCTGGGATTAAAGGCGTGCGCCACCACGCCCGGCTGAAAGTGAATTTTCAATGTGAAGATCAGCGTAAAACTTATTGAAAGGGTGCCCACAAACTGGATTACGGCTTAGGCAGATCACACGGGGGAGCCTCCCACAGGGTGACTTCACAAGCCCAGGAGCCAGCGGAGGCAGGCGCAGAGGCACTGCGCTGGCCCGGCGCACACAAAGCCCTGTGCTTGACCGTCAACACGGAAGAGGAGAAAAAGCCCCTAACATTACATGATATGTTTTTGAGATTACAAGAAAAAGAGATAGAGAACAAATTATTTTCTACCAGCCTAGAATGTAAACTAAATGATGTACTAATGTTAAGGGACAAGAATGAATTACGTTTTCCGAAATATCTAATTTTCTCCCACAAAAGTGATACACTGTGCAGTGATGTCACAGTCGTACACTCGGCGCGTCTCTTCATTAAGCCACTTTTCTTCCATAGTAAAATGTGTATGGCTTTTGTGGAATAGCCTTCACTGGCTAGACTTCAGAACATCAATCTGCTGAAAACAACACTTTTGATTGGTGAGGCTCGAGGGGGTAAACTGCTGCAGATGAGATGATTCTTCCAAAGCAACAACTGTCATAATTAGCCAGAAATGATTCGAGTCAAAGTTTATCAGTTTGGATAAAAGAGGAGACTGTGAGAATCACTTTCGCTGACTGCATGTGTTTTATTCACATGGCAATGTTCACAAGCAAACATTTATTTACGGCAAGAAAAAATAGAGAAATAAACATTTATGTAGCATTTGTACCTGTCTTCGGATGGAAAAGGAATATTTAAAAGTACAGTAAAAAGAAAGGCAATGCTAATTTGCTTTTAAAGTGATGCTACAATTATGCTCCCACAAATCCAGTTAAGAATTCATACTTGGGCTACCAGACGGCAACAGGGACAGACACTCAGCAGAGTTGGGTGGCTGGGAAGTGGAGACGGAGAGAAAACGCTGCCACCTGGCACCATGGCAACTTTATACCAAGACTCTACCTAAAATGTGGCTGCTGGGTGACTCTGCCACAGCCTCGCACGCAGCCTGCCACACTCGGTCACTAGCACGGTGGGAGCCTTCTCCGAGGTCTCTTCTTCCCCTCACCAGTGAACAGGTGTGAGTGGGGTGTGGGCCGCAGCGGTGCCACGGAACACAGCGACCCACGCCCTGCAGGACTGAGGGTGTTCGTTTATGAGGCTGCAGGGGAGCAAAAGCAATGAAACCAAGCTTAATTTTTCATATCGTGTAATGTTCTTTTTTTTCCAAAAAGTTGATCCATAATAGTTTCATGGACTTACAGGATCGTGCGATAGTTTGATACGTGTATACAACAGGTCATGATCAAATCAGGATAATGAGCATCCCACCATAAACAGTCATTATTTCCTCATGTTGGCAACCTCCGAACGCCTTTCCTCTAGCTTGCTGTAAGGCAAACCACGGTCACCCAGCTGCGCTGTGCAGCACCGAAAGTTATTTCTTATACCTGACTGCATTTTGGTGTCCCCCACCTGACCTTTCCCTAGCCCCCATCTGCTTTCCCTTCCTAAACTCTGGCAATCGCTTTCCTACCCAACAAGATCAGCTCTTTGCAGCTTCCACTTACGGATGAGAATGTGCAGTGTTTGTGTTTACACGCAGTCTTTTTAGGAAGATTTAATACAGACTGAATTTTCTAGGAAAGTGACTTGAATAAACTGAGAAGCACTTTACCAAGAATATCTCTCCATTTCAGAAAATCAAGTCACATTTAGCAATGTCACTTGTCATATTTAGGTGGTGAGTACAACACGGCTCTGTCAGTCTGCATGGGCAGATGTTGCGATCACAGTTGCGCTGCTTATAAACACTAATCTCCAACAATATGCCCACTTCACATCTAATGACCCTCACCCCGCAACAGCAGCAGCAGCAGCAGCAGCAGCAGCAGCAGCAGCAGCAGCAGCGCAAGTCCCTCCACACTGACAGTTTGAATTGAGCCTGTCCTTTAACCACAACTCCCTGGTCCGTGTAGGTGCTGTCTTTGCTTGCCACCTCCAACCGTACTACTTGTGGTCAGCTTCGTTCTTAACGAGTCAATCACAAAAACTGTAGATACGTACTTCACGGAGCACGCACAGTGCGTCGCGCCCTATTCTGACCACATCATCCTCAGACACTGATTAAGCCTCACACGGTCCAGTGAGGCAGGGACTGTCGTCACCCCCATTTTGCAGAAAAAATCGAGCACGGAGATAACGGACTTTGCCTTGCTTAGTCAGTGACAATGTTCCAGATGGCTTGCTTATTTTTTTTTCTTCTCTTTTAATATCCAAATAAAGTATACTGCAAATTTGTAGAATTTAATTTCAGCTGTAAGACACATTGCATAGGAATTTATTTAGAACCCATGAGGAAAAATACTCATGGCTTAAGGTGCAACTGATTTTATTTTCTTTGGAAAACAAAATAGAGATGATCTCTGGGCAAAACGAAGGTGAGGAGAGGGGATGTAGAAGTTAAGATTATCTCATGTGATGACTGCAGAATTATGTGATTTGCTTCTTGCAGCAAAAATACCTAGTGTCTGTTTTTAGTCAGTTGGTCTGAATCAATAGCTATTCCACAAGGTTTTGGGCCAGAAAGGATTATGAATTAATTAAACTAAGTAATTAAAATGTTTCCACACAGCGGTTTACAAAGATGAAATCTAGGGATCCCAAATGGCCCAACACCCCTCAGATAAAATCACACATGGCTGGCACAATACTAGGGGCATCTCATACAGCAGATCTGCGGGATACCAGTCCTGCTGTCTGTTCCCTTCTGAGATCCCACAGCCACCAGCCCACAGGAGACTCCACACAGCTCGACCCAGGTGACCTACAAAGCCTAAATGTTCTTAAATGCAACCCTTTGCTGCACTCCTGGCTTTATGTGGGAAACACTGTCACTTTCAGGAAATGTTCAACCTGGTCTTTATCTTGTATCTAGAAAACATCTCTCCTACCCTATCATATCCACGGAGACATGGGTGCACTAAAGAGGAAAGGGTGAAATCTGAGATGAAAGGAAATGCAGTTTGGCAGAGGACAGCTGGTACATTGGCCGCTTACCCAGCGTCAGCCAGGCCCTCCACAGCAGGCACAGGAAGTCAGGGCTGCCTGCGGAGCAGCCTCCGTCCGCGCGTCCTCTGTCCTCTGTCTGCCTCGCTAGCACAGCCTCCGACTCATCAAGCAGACCTCCTCAGGCCTCACTGCCGCTGTCAGTGAGAGCCCTCGGGGACGCACCCAACCCTAGCCAGCCTGGAGCCCGGCAGGGTCACCGAACTACTTCCTGTCCACCAGCAAAGCCCTAATGTCAGATTAACGCTCATGTTGTTTCTTACCCAGGAAAAAAGCGTATCATAGAACGAATGCACAGACTGCTTCTCTAACTGAACAGGCAAGTACCAGTCAAATAAATCACACCAAAAATGACAACTTTATCTCCTGCAACCGCTCTCCCACTGGTATCTTCCTCAGCCTCTGTGTTATACCAAAAACCAGTCTTTTACCTCATCATAAAAATGACAGCTCTGAACGGGATCCCTCTCAATCCTTCTGACCCATCTACACACTGTCCTCAGTCAGACCTGCTGTCACCTCAAGTCCCAGAGGAAGAAGTGACTCTCTCCTACCCCAGGCCAGTATGTTGAACCTGCGTCCATGAATCAGGACTCTGGCCTTTATCAGACGTTGCCTCTCCTGTACTTCCGCTATGGCGTCTGCATGCTCACAGAAGTGAATGTCTACCTCCCACACGCACACATTCGTGCACAGTACGGACGCCCGCCTCTCACTCACTACTGAAAGGTTCTCGCCCTAGTGTAAATTACTGCACAGTTACGCGATGTTCTAATATGGCGGAAGACCAAAGCTGAACGTTTACCCTCTTTCTTCCCCTTAGGCCCAAATTGTTACTTTCTTTCCCATTTGCACGAATAAAATTTCAATCAGTTCCTCGCACATCATCAATGCCCGCCCCACGTGCTACTTCCAATCAGAGGTCATGAAACCCTCAGCCTCTCTGTATCCGGTCAGAGGAGAAAACCAAACCCCCACGGGTTGTGGGCTCCTCTCCTCTCCTTGTCTTCAAATAAAAAGGCCACTTTCACCTTCTTTTTCCTTCTACTTCTCTGTTGCACCAGAAAACTCTTAACAACCCCCACCATTTCCCTCCTCCTAGTCTCATCTAAATGTCTGTAGGCACACTCACATCTGCTGGCTCCTACTGCGCCTTGCCAACAAGAACCTGATTCCCACTGAACTATGACTCCTCAGCTCCCTAAGGTCCCCCTCACTCTGCCTCTGAAATTCTGGGGCACACGCCACTGCTGGTGGCCCTGTGTTTCACACCTGCGCTCTCCTGACGTCTGGGCTAGCGGTTCCTTGGCTCTACAGAGATCTCGCCACCCCTGCTCTCCTTCCTTGGGGCGTTCTCAGCCATGAAACTCAGAATTTGTTAGTTTTCTAAAGTTCCCATCCTTGGTGCACATTTTTTCATACAATCATTGACTGACCTCATTCCCTCATTCTCAGTCTTGCTGATAATTCCTTAAATTATTATTACTTCTCTGGTCTCCTCTTTCAGGAGAATATTCCAGGAAACTGGCTTCTAGACAGGAACACTTACATGTCCATTAAGTATTGCAAATCGACACATGCGAGCTTCAATTTACTATCACCCTCCAAGCCTGATTTCCTCTGTTCTTCACTGCACCATGTGGCAGTATTCTCATCTGGTTACTTACACACACACGCACACTCACACACACACACCCTCACACACACACACACAGAGGTATCTCAGGCTTTTTCTCCTTCATCTAATTCATCATGACTGATTGTTCAATTCCTTCCTTCTACACACTATTGCTATTATGGTCCAAATATGTGTATCTTTAATAGAAAACATTAGATTCCTCACCTATAAATCCACCCAATTACCCTATAAAAAATTTAACAAGTTCTCCTTATCTTAAAACTTTTTAAAGACTCCTCATTACCATACGGAAAAAATACCATGCATCTTGACCTAATTGCTCTACTACTAAGCTCCATCAGGCAGATGACTTCAGTGGCAGAATGAGTCAATGACTGTTAAGCTTTCCCTGAGCATAAAGGAAAGGGGTGTAAACACACATCACCTGTGCACACCGCTCACAAACAAACAGCACAGAATTTATGACTATTGATAATTAAAATGGTATCCAGAAAGTTTAACATGTAGTCTGCTCAAGGAATACTTTCACATAAGGATAACTCTGGAACACCCCAAAGGCAGTAAAAAGCTTCCAACGCATGACTCTTAGAGGAACAAACACAGCAGCACCTCATAAACAGCAACATACATCTAGAGATCAAGCGGCTAGTCCTGGTTTTCTACTCCTAATTTTGCACCATTGCCATGTAAATATGAAAACAATCTTCCTGCCTCGGTTAGAAGAGTTACCACGAGAAAATGCCCACAGAGCATTCAATGGAAACTCACAGACAAGACCCTCTCATCGTCCCTATGAAGTATGAGTATTATAATTCATCAACTACAGAAGAAAAGATACAATTAAGAAATCACATTCACAATGCAAATGGGTCTTCCTTGTCACTTCGCTAACACAGAACACGGCTAGTCCCTGAAAGGCAATAAGGCAACTAGCAGGTTGATATTATTAGCCCAGGCAATGAAGCCATAACTCATCAAAAGAAACACAGCAAAATCCCAATAATGAACCAGAGATGGTTACCTATTGTTTAGCAAGCTGACAGATTTTAGATTGTCTGAGCAATTGTTTTTGTTTTCTTTTGTTTTGGTTTTGGTTTTGGTTTTGGTCTTTTTGAGACAGGGTCTCACTATGCAGTTCAGGCTGGCCTTGAGCTCACTTTGTAGCCCAGGCTGATTTTGAAATTGCAAGGATCCTGCTGCCTCAGCCTCCACAGTGCTGAGATTACACCCAGCTTGGTTGTCTGAGCAATTTCTATGATATACTTTTACATAAATAAATCTGTCAGATTTGGTAGTGATGAAAGTATTAGTTTAGTTGGATCTATATAGTAATACTTATTGTATACAAAGTAATAGTAACAAAAACTTACTTTCAGAAAAGAGTCTCTTTACAGATTTAGGTTTCTAGAAGAAATACAATAAATAATGCAACCATTGGGCCAACAAGTGAGTGTTTTGGAACTTCAAGAAATGTTAACAATAACAAGACAAAACTTAATCCCAAATATTTTGGAAATACTGAAAGCATTCAAGGTATTATAAATAATTTTAACCTTCTGCTTGAGCTACTCACAGGGCCAGAGAGTTTTCCTTCCAGCGTTAGGCCAGTGGTCCCAAAGCAGTGAAGATTAGACCAGGAAGCATTTGTCTCCCAGCGTACCTTATATACCTAGCAACTTCCCTCGGTCCTTCTTTCCTGCCTCAGACATCCATAAGCAGCTTGATATCCAATATTAATGTTACAATGTTTTTTTTTTTCCTTTCTGCCCCAACACCACGTCCAGCCTCAATAATTTAAACGTCACCTGCATGTGCAATCAACATCAGTATTTGGTTCCTACTTCTAGTCCTTCACTTCCGCTAATGGACATTTCAGATGACAGCCCCAGTTCTTCCAACTCTGTCACCCTCCTGCCTATTTCTACTCCCAAATCAGCTTCAGCTCTAGGGATTCCAGGCTAAACCTGGGGGTAACGAGAGAAAGGAAAACATCAAGGCTCCTGGATTACCACGGGAAAAGCTGCCCACAGCGAAACTTGCAGTCCTTCAGGCTGTCCACTTCTGCTTTCTTGAGCAAACATGGCTTTTTCCTGCCTTTTTGCCTGTAAACAAGTAGTTCCCTCTAACTATACCTCCTTCTGTCTCCCCATTCATGTAGAAAACTCATTACTTCCACCGCTTTAGCCTTTATCTCTAGGAGACTCCAGTAGAACTGCCAGCTTCTTTTTGATCCCAATGTCTCTGCCTTGATAGAGCTACATACATGAACAGCAGAGGTTTTATTCCACTTGAAGCAGATTCCTTTTTGAATTCCCAGTACTTGACCCAGTGCGTGATATAAAACTGGAGTTTGGTCCTCAGGACAGCAGAGAAGACGCCAGCACCATCCCCTGGGGAGTTCCTGGCCTCCGGAACAGGGAGACCCATGAACTTCTGCGCTTCAGGAAAGACCTGGTGTCTGGTATTTCGATTATGAGGTTTATGGAATGAACAGCTTGTGCCCTCGCACATTCAGATGTGGACGCTCTATTCCCTGATGTGAGGAGGTAGGAGGCAAGGCCTCTGTGCGCCCCCACGCCCACACCAGGGCACAGGCCAGACGCTGAATCTGCTGAGCCCTGGAGCTGACGCCCGCCCCCCAGGCCTCGGGGACAATGCGTGCAGCGTCAGTGACCCGGCCACGGTAGCTGCTACAGCAGCGCAAACTAAGCCAGCGCTTAGTGCAAGGAAGCTGTGGCCGCTGCTTTTCGCTTCCTAAATCTCTCTCCAATCTCCAACCCAAAACCACGGCCACTCCTTGTCTTTGTCTGGACAAAGGCCTCATGACAGATCTTCACCAGTCCATTCTCAGTAACAGGCAGAACAGCCCTGTCATGTCAACAGGGGGCTCTGACCACCTCTGCCCGCCCCCGGCCCACCGCCACCGCCTCTCCCTCCGCAGGTCCTGGCGGCCCTCACAACCCTTCACTCCCACCGGGATCCCTCCCAGCAAAGAGCCTTCGCCCTCTTTCTCTTCCTCTCAGAAAGTTCTTGGGTCTCTCTTCGCCGACTGAGTTCTCCGGATGCTCAGCTCGAGCCTCCCAGGCCGAACCCCACCTGGGCAGCGGCCTCGGAGCACCGTTTCCTCCTTCCCGCCGGCCCGGACGGCCGCCTGATGCACGTTCGCCTTTCCTGCTAAACTGTCAGCCCCCGAGCAGCTAGACTGCTTCACTTTACCCTGACCCCAGAGTGCTGCACAAACTCAGGCTCATTACAGTCGGTGTGACGGATGAGGAAACCGTCCCACCCTCACAGCGAAACCGGCCTTTCTCTCCTCCCGTGGCTGCGATCGGCACCCCGGCCCTGCGAGTCCGCTCCTCCGCGTCTCTCCGCGAGCTTTCTCCCCTGCACCCGGCAGCGCTGCCCGCGGGGTCTTCCGCGCGCCTCCTCCGGGCCGCCCAGGAACCCGCGGAGACCAAGGGACCCAACCCACGCTCCCGCGCCCGCGTGCGGCCAAGGCAGGGCCAGGGAGAGGCCCAGAGGAGGGGCGCAGACCTAAGAAGCGAAAGAGAATGAAAAGCACAGCGTGTCAGGGACAGCTGCTAAGGGGAAGGAGAAGAAAACCACAGCCGAGTGGGGAGGCAGGATGGGGGATGGAAGCCGACCGCTCTGAACCTCGGCCAGGGACGCACCGGAGGAGTCCGCGTGCAGATAAAGGCCGAAGCGGGGCGCCAGGCCTGCGGCCACCTAAGGCATGCACGTCCCCAACATGCATAGAGCTATGGGAAATTTTAACCAAAATGACTTTGTTAGACCTGAACCTACCGTGAAAGGAGCACCAGCCCTCACCCCCCAAAAAGCACTCAGAAATCCACAGTTACGTCAGGAAAAATTAAGATTAACTCAGAGTATCACTATTATATAAAACAGAGTAACAAACATTCAAAAACTATGACCTCAAGTAAATCAAGAAAAGTTTAACTTACTAGCACTCTGGGAGGCTGAGGCAGGAGGATCACAAGGACAAGCACAGACTGAACACCTTAGTGATTTAGTTAAGGCCTGTCTCAGAATAAAAATTAAAAAGGGGTTGGTAATGTGGCTGAGTGCTTAGGCCCTGGCTTCAATGCCTAGTATCACACAAAAAGGGGAAAAAATGTTTAATTTAAACGCATGTGCTCTCAGGGAACTAAAGTTTACACCTCAGAAAGATTAGACAGTAGAAGACATTTTTCCAAAAACCAAGACAAAACAAGAAGGTACAGCAAGGGAAAGGTAGAAAACAATGATTATACCCATTAAAGCAGTACCTGTGACAGTCAATAATTTAAAGTCAAACAGATACATAAAAATGGTTTTACCGTTTTCTCATTTAACTAAATTGTCCTAATTAATCTTTATCCCAGAGACACAGCAAGGGATGTCACAGACTTAAAACACTGTGGTTTAAGTCTTCTCCATATGTAATTATAAAAGCAAATGTGTCAAATCAGTTAACCTGAGTTCAAAACTTCAACACAGAATACACCAAAAATGAGCCAAAGTTTAGGACAGATAATTGTTTTCCTTTACCTAGTTAATAAAGGTTTAAAACGGTGCCAGTCTACAGACAGGTCACACAGGAAGCAGAGAATCAGACACGCCAGTCACCTGTCGCTCCTGACCTTCAGGAAGTATGATCACCTTGAGCAGAACTTATTATGTCCTTGATGCCAATGTCTCAAGGACTTTTTAATGTCTGCATAGAACATGTCTCAAAATAAAATGTTTTTTGTGTAAGCTGTCTTTCCTTCTCTGTTGCTAGAAGGAAACACCAGACACCTGGTCATTTATAAAGGATAGAAGTTTACTTGGCTCAGGGTTCCGGAACACGGTACTGGTGTCACCTCGCATGTGGTGAGGACCTTCGCCAGCACTGTGATGGCAGAGGGCACTACGTGGTGGGAAAGAGCAAGCATGCTCGGGGGCCCCTCTTCCCTTCCCCCCACCAGAATGAACCTAGGAACACTGAGCTACACCCCCAGCTTGCCTGCCCCTCTCTCATCCCTGCCTCCCTCCCTTTCTGTCCGTCCTTCCTGGACACAGGTCTCCTGAAATTGCCTGGTGAGTTATGCATACCTGTCTGTCTATGTATGTATGTACGTATCTATGTATCTATCTATCTATCTTTATTTAATTGAGATAGGATGTCAGTAAACTGCCCAGGTTGGCCTTAAACATTCAGTTCTCCTGCCTCAGCTTCCCCAGTAGCTGGGATTACAGCTATGAACCATCACATCCTAGCCGCCTGCCTCTTCTTAAAGCCACTAAGGCCATCATCATGATTTCATTGAATCCTAATGACTTCCCAGAGGCCCCACCTACAACTACCACTAACATGAGTTTGAGAATGAATTCAACTCAGCAACTATAGGGAGATAGATTCAAACCACAATATATGCTATCAGTTGTGTCTTTACGCTGCTAGTTCCCTGGGGAAAGTTTCAGAAAAAGCTATATGGTTTCTACTACTAACATGATGCTGCTGAAATACACACACCAATACAAAAACATTATAAAATATTTCTCTCTTATCTCTCCACTGTCCCTTCTGAAAATAATCAACCTGCATTTAAATTCCCTGTAAGAGACGCTGGTCATGCTCATTTATGAAAGTGTGTACTGGTTTGGTTATTTTATCTGTATATTGTTTGGGTGCTCGGGATCGGACACAGGGTCTCTCCAACGCTAAGTCTGTGCTCTACCACCAAGCCATATCCTCGTCATCTTAAATCAGAGGAAAACCCAGACTTTCTACTCAAAAAATTACGGTTTCACATATAATGATCAAAGAAACCACCTTGGAGATAATTACCCATACTCATGGATAAATTCAGATACCATTATGAAGGTCAATTAAAATGGGGGCTGAGTAACCTCCAGTTTCATTATTTCTGCTATAAAGTGAGGTTAAATTCAACACCATTGAGAAGAGATTTAGGGTAGCCAAGTGCTGAAGAAAACAGGTAATATAGAGAAGACAGAAAAGTTTGTTTCCTTTCTAGGTGTTCATAGCTTCTTCCTTCAAATCATCCTCTTCGGTTTTCTCCCCTAAGCCTTTCTGTCTCATTTCTAACCCTCTGTCACCTAATGTCACTTGTTTATCCCACACCTTTGAGCAATTTCACAACCTACTCTGCCGTTAAAAACGCAATGTTTCCTGGTGAGAATGAGCCCAGGCCAGCACGCCCCTCCGCCAAGGCCAGCAAGCCGACCAGTGAGGCAGCCCGGGCCCGTCTTCGGTGGCCCAGGCAGCAGCAACGGCACACTGCACTCCAGGGCCCGGGCACGGGGTGCCCTCAGGGCACAGGAGGCTGGTGATCTGCTCGCCAGGTCACACTGGCTGCCACCGGTGATCAAGGGGCGACTGTACAGACCTTGATGCTCTCTTAGTCTGAGCGTCAGCGCTGGGAAGTGCCCGAAGGACGAGAACCACACGCTGGATCTGATAGGAGCTGAAGCACGCAAGTCCCACAGAGTCCGAGCGTCGTCAGGGCCCCAGAAGAACAGCAGCGCTAGAGACACTCCATCAGTGCTTCTATGCTTGATACAGCACTTGGCACAAAACACTACTGCGATTAGTACTAGTACTAAGGAAAAACACAGGACACAGTATCCAAAACTGCTTGACACAATAAAATCACACCCAAAACTAAAGTTTTATAGAGGTCTATGTCGTTATTATTAAAAATATTCTCTCAGCCACTTGCCTCAAGTGGAAAATTCTCCATCCTTATGAATATATTCAACATCTACAATTAATTTTTTTCTTTCCAGGAGAAAAAATGAATACCAAATGATTAGACTTTAACTTGGAATTTAATTATAAATACAGGAAAACACTGTATGTGACAGAGCAAATAAATAAGAAAAGGATAAAATAAGCACCTAAATTAGTATATAATGTGAGTCAACGACATCTCAAATGTTGAAGATTAAAAAGCCACGTACATGGTCTATAAATAAAGATAAAAATGCACTTACTTTCTAAAACAACATTCATCAGGAAAAATAAAATTTTTAAATGTATAGTATCCTTTGGTAAATGGTATTCGTTTCACCAAAAGGGAATAACCATGAGCATAAAAAAAAAATATATATATATATATATATACACACACACACACACACACACACACACATATAGTACAGAACAGTGTAAGATGAGTCACCATAAAGCTTTGTAACTTGGTTTATTACAAAGTAACATTTTAAGCATGTTACTTACAGCTCAGTAGTTTGTTATATGAGAAGGCAGGGGAAGAAGAGTGAAACAAAATGTTAGGAGAACTCAAAAGGTCAAGGTACACTTCCTACCACTCTTCACAAAAACAATATGAAACTCAGAAGAACAACGGCAAAGGTAGAAGCAATGGGCCCAGCCTCTGGCAGTGGCTATGATTAGACTATTGATCAGGGACTAATGCTGACCTAAATAGAGAACAGCCGCTCCTAGGATGACTCACGGGAATATGCTGGGGAACAGAAAAGGCTCACTTGCTTCTCCTTCCTCTCCCCGAATACCCATATAGAATGAGCTCCTGCTTTCTTGGGTCTTCGGTATCTCCTGAAGCAGAAGAATGGGCCTTAATAAATTTAAAATTAGTATACATGTATCTGACTTCTAAACATGCAAGTGTATTATTTTTCTCCACCATGGAGACACATTTATCTTTGATGTTATCTGGACCAATGATTTCTCTTTAATACATTTTATTTTTCAGGGCAATTTTGTGTTCACAGGAAAACTGAAAGTATAGCGACTAATCACAAACTCTGTGCCACGATAAAGCAGACTGCCTCCCGATAAAAAAGTTACTCTGTTATGTCCCATGGACGGACTCCCCACGATAACTCGACCCGTTATGTATTGTAAACATGTAAAATTTTTTTAAAAGTGTCCCCCAACATGAGCAGTCCCCAGATGAAGCAGGGTGGAGCGTGGTCAAGCTGAAGTACTGAGCCGGACATCTTTGCAGTGATGTGTGCTTTACAGGTCTGGACAAAGGTGTAACGGTATGTACTCACAGTACCACACAGAGCAGCTCCACTAACCTAGGTCTTCCCTGTGCTCTGCTGATTCACCTCCCTGACATCTTCTTTTCACTGTCTTCATATTTTTTCAGTATGTCAAAGGATCGGGACCTACAACATGTGCCCTTCCCTGATTGGCTTTTGCCGCTTAGGAAAATCCACTTGGTTTCCTCCACTTGTTTTTATTGTTTCAGAGCTCACTGCTTTTTAGCACTGAATAATATTCCACTGTCTAGAGGTAGCTCACTTTATTCAATCATTTACTGAAAAACATGCGGGTTTCATCCGAGTTTTGATTGTGAACAAAGTTGCTATATAAACATAGCAACTGGTGCAGACTTGTGTGGCCATGTTTTCAGTTCCTTTGGGGAAACACCAAGAGTGACTGCTGGATTGCATCACAAGGGTACACTCAGTTCTGTGAGAAGCTGCCCTCCTGTCTGAGAAAGCAGCAGCAGGGAGCGTTCCGCGGCCCCACCCCCCAGCCAGCATGTGGCACTGTCAGACGCAAACTTGCAGTAGGATCTCAGTGTTGTTTTAATCCGCGCACATGGGTAACACATGATGGGGAACATCTTTCCACAGGCTTAGTTACCCTCTGTGCAACCTCTCTAATAAGGTGCCTGCTAAGGTCTTTGGCCCATTTTATTAATTGTGCTACTTTTTTACTGCTGGGTTTTCAGAGACTTTTTGTGTATTTCGGGTAGTAGTCCAGTATTTCTGTGGCTTGTCTTTTCATTTCCTTCCCGGGGTTCCTTTCATGGAGCAGAGATCTGCAGTTTTAATGAAGCTCAGCTTTCTTTTATGAGCCACACCCTTGGTGTCAAATAAGAAGTCACTGGCTCAACCGCTCATTTAGATTTTCTCCTATATCTAGGGGTTTTATCAACCATGGACTTTTGAGGATGATGTCATACACTTTCCTTTACATTAAATGGTAATACCCGAAACATTTTTTATTTTAAAAACTGCTTATAATAGTGTGAATTTTGTGGAAGTTGTATTCTTATTAAAGCATTGTTAAAGAAACTGACACGGCATGACTGAGTAGCCCATTTACCTAAAAGTCCTCCTTATTTCTTTACAAACATCAAGCAAAATTTGAAAAGATAACCAAAAAAATTATTTCTCCATCAGTTTTTATGCCTTATAACTTGATATGAACAAGCGTTTTAAATTAACATTAACATGCGTTCTCATTAGAAAAGCATACGTTCACTAGCAGATCCATATGCCTCTTTGCACCTCCACAAAACAGAATTTTTAAACTTGATACTTTGAGTAAGATGGAATTAAGTAGTACATATTAGTTTAGTTTGATAAGCTATAATTTTTGTAAATAAAGTGGCTTGTAAAAATTATTTTTAAACAATCAAATGAGTTCAATATTTAATTGTTACATAACTGTTTTATGTTTGCTATTGTTTATTCCCTAAAAGATTTTAATAACATGCAAAATGTTTACCTCATCACTGGGCAGTATAGGGTTCCAATAAATGATAGCAATAGTCCAAATAACAGATAACAAATATGTCACTAATAAAATTTTACATATAATAAACAAAAGCTAATCATGAAATTCAATACCAATGAGATTTTTTAAACATATATTAAAGTTATTCTTCAGAAGCATTCATAGATAAGATATGCTACAAATATAAACCTGCAATGTTAAAATTAACAAAACAATTCATTTTGCTAGAATGCTCTCATATTATTATAAAACAATCACCAATTTCTGGAAGCTACAAAGTAACATGATGAGAACATTGTTTCTTTCCAAAGCTTTCCTCTAAAATGTTTCACTGAACTAACAGACTGCTACTCTCCAGCATCCTGGACCATCACCATCCACCTGAAGCTGGGGTTAGTGACCTCTGTGGCCATGGACAGGGACCCTGGAAACCTACGCATGGCAGATAAACTGCTCCCTCCCAGACCTGCAACCCCAGTTTAAGTCAACAATGTTGAGAAATACTTTTAAGATTTATTAAAACAATCAAAAGGACTTCTAAATTTATTAAACAAGTGAAGCAAGAGGTAACTGCATAATATAGGGCCAAGGATAGCACCACCATCAGGTCCCAATGCGGTAGCAAGAAAGTCAACTACATTAAATCATTTCCCAACACTAACAAAGTACCAGTACACTTACAGTTAAAGGAACTCATATTGCCCTTCCACCATGAATCAGGAACCCTACTGGTGCTAGGAATACAAAAAGAGCCAGGTGCAGAGGCACTTGCCTATAATCCCAGCTACCCTGGAGGCTGAGGCAGGAGGATTGCAAGTTGGAAGTCAACTAACTTTAGCCAGCCCGTCTCAAAATAAAATAAACGAGAGCTGAGTGTCCACCTAACAAGACCCCAAATGCAATCCTCAGTAATGAACAAAACAGGAAAGAAAATGTCATTCCTGTTCTGAACAAGCATCCAGTCTAATGGCAACAATGAAAAAGACGTAATACAGTGTAAAATACTCCATAATTTTAAAAAGGACAAGATCCTGAAGTGACAGAAGAGTGGCTAATTTTTCATAGACACTTTAAAACGAGTAAACTTACAAAACCAGATTTTAAAATATGAAACAAGTTGCTCTCAGATCATCAGGTACAAGGAAAAGCAAACACAAGTGCACAGAGGTAGGAAACGCTACAGCCCGTGGAAGTCTGCTGTCCTGGTCACTTTCCTCTCCTTGTTGGGACAAAATACCCAACACCCACAATGAGAGAAGGAAAGGTTTATTTAGCTCGCTGCTTGTGGAGGTTTCAGTCCATAATCAGCTGGCTCCAAGGCAGGGTGGCGTGGCACCGGGGCGACACTTTAAGGCAGCAGCCAGCAAAAGCAGACAAAACAAAAGGCAGGGAGGGCAAGTCTCTCCTCCCTCTTTATATGGTACACAGGCCCCCTTCCTCCAGGGCCAGTGTAGCACTCACAAAATCTCCCTGCCCTCCTCTTGCACAGGATGGGGATGTTTACAAAGTAAGAACCCTGGCTCCTTGCTGAGTCTCTTAGTTAAACTTCTAAACTTCTCAAATTGACACAATGTAACAACTGCATATATAGTTAAGGTAAAAGTCAAGTGAAGAAAGGGGCATAGGCCAAAGCCATATTCACTGACCGCAGGTTGGCATTTTAAAGTGAGTAATAGGAAGACTATGTACAACAATGTGCGAACACCGAAAATCAGGGGTTTTGCCTTTTTTTTTTTTTTAATTCACCTCCATGTCCCACTCCCAGAGCCAAGTGTTAAAACATTTACCAGCACAGCACAGAAATACCACACTCCAGAAGGCATTTTAATACTAAGGCCATTGAATGTGCTACATGATGTTTTAAGACAGAAACATTCTTCAAAAATAGAAGGCAATGTGAAACAAGTTTTGCCTCAAACTTCTAAGAAGTAAGAAAACAATAGAAACACTCCATCTGAAATCATAAAAGATCTTTCTAAGGAAATTCACCTGTCTGCTATGCTCCTACTCTTGTCCCTTAAAAGAGTTCCTAACTCTCTGAAAAATTGGCATCAAGAAAAATAAACTCCTCCTTGGTTACCAGTCTTCAATATTAAGGAGAGAAAACATAGCTCTAGCATTTTCTCTTTGATATTTACTCTGAATTAACAATTACAAAGATTTTCAGGTAAAAATATTGCTACTGATGTTAAGAGATTTCCACCATACAGAGCATGGTGCAGGTTTTAATGAAGAAAATTATTCAGCTGGATGCATAGCTCAGTGGTAGAACACCTGCCTGACTTGTATGAGGTCCTAGCTTCAATTCCCAGCAACACAAAAAATAAAAACTAACAAAATTGTTACCCAGAATGTAAGATAAAAACTAAACATGGAGAAAATCATAGTTTCTTCTGTTGCTCCCAAGGGAGTAGAAGATAAGAAGGAATATTTTCCATACAATTCAAACTAGTAAATATTTGCAAATATATCTGTAAGGTTAATTTAATATCAGTATACGGTAGTAAATTAGTTGTGATTTTCAAGAAATTCCAAAAACCAGTATTTATTTTAAATCAATACCTTTTAAACATTGAAGAAAAAATAAATAACTATAAAACGCCATAAACTTCACTTAAGCTGCATCAAGAAATTTTGCAAAGCTCCTCTTATGATCAGAAGTTTAATCTGTAAACTCACCACTGTTGGTGATGTGGAAAACCATAATTAAGTGGGTGACTGATACGAGTGAATGTATGACTCATAGTTTGCAAAGGGAAATGACTTTGGGAAAAAGGCTCAGGAAGAAGAGAAGCAAATAATGGATTTGGGGTGGAAAGACCTTTCCTGTCCAAGGATTGTTACCAGTTCTTTATTACTTGAAGATTAAGAGCATAGTGACTAAAGCTGCCTGTCAGACTGCCAAAGAGGGGAGAAAAACATCGCCTCTACATGTACCTCACATGAAAAGTTTTCAGAAATAACATTAACAAAATTAAACTTTCCATAAAAAGTTACTGGAAAACCCAACCCAGATCAGACCAATGGAAATGTCAAAATAAACCAGCATTACTGTGGCAGGAATTTGGATGGAATGAAATGCCAGTCAAGTAGGTCAAGTTTTAGAATCACCTAATTTTATTACATTTGATTTTAGAAAAAAGACAGATATGCTACAAATTTACTAGGAAAATTAGTGGATTTTCTTTTTGTTTGTTTTTATACTCCATTGGTTAGGACAAAATAAATATTTGGTCTTTCTACTACAGTTCAGTAAATTGATACTGGTTCTTTGATTCTGAGGTTCAAGAAGTCAAATTCAAGCCACTGATATGACTTGCCCCAACATGCTATATGTGTGTGTCTACACAAAATACATCATACATATTTAAATATACCTTTAAAAATCTGCTTAAGTATAGGTCTTCATTGCTCTCTTTGCATTATGAATCTTTGAAGAAAATGAAGAGATTTCATTTAAATAAGCTCAATTCAACACAAAGTCTTACCCCATTTAATTCATTTACATTTTATGTATATTTATTTAGAGTCCCTAGAATGTGACAACATTGAGCTATAGGCTTTACATGCATACGTCGACTCGAGGATGCTGGAATTATTTTGTTATATAAACACTGTCTATGGAGACATAAATAATTTTATGCAGAAAGCCCACTTTGTATCATTGATGGATTTTACATGAATGATATTAAGTTCATTTAGTGTCTCTTCTCTTATTCATTAGAACTTAGTTCGTGAAAACTGCCTGATCCAACTTGAAGCCTCAGGAAAAAAATTAAGATGTGTGAGTGTGTGTGGGTGTGTGCACGCATGCACGAGTGCATGTGTGTGTATGTATAGGCACATATCCTAGACAGACTTGGACTGAAACAGTCCATTCCAGAATCTTTGCTCATAAATCTTTGCTATTAATCTGTATATACTCCTACATGCTAAAAAGTGCAGCAAGACATGACTTTCAAAATGAAAATATGTGACTAAGGTAAAAGCAATAGCTTCTACAATAAGGAATTTTATTTCTAAAGTCAGTACACTAAGAACATTCAGTATTAAGTGAAAAGCACACATTTGAAAAAATTTATTCTTTATTTTTCTTGTATGAATATACTTAATTATCAAAAATTTTCCAGTCTTTTTTTGGGATATTACATCAACTAACATTTTTGTGAACTCCTAATTGATTTTAAAGTATTTCATGAAAAACACATTATTTAATCCTGCTAGCAAAAGTAAAAGTGCGATAGATATGATAGTTAATTTCCCATATCAGCTTGATTAGGTCACAGTGCCCAAATACTTGGTCAGATGTTATTCTGGATGTCTCTGGGAAGGCTGCTTTGGAGTGCTGCGACATTTACACGGGTGGACTCAGGGTAGCAGATTACCCTCCACAGTGCGGGGGCCTCACGCAATCTGTTAAAAGCCTTAATGCAACAGAGACGCCGCCCACCGGAACAGACTAACTGCTCTGGAGCTCCACTGCAGCTCTGCTTCCCTAGGTCTCCGAGCCGCAGGCCTACCCTGAAGGTGAAGGGTTCCACACTTCATGAGCCAATTCTCTCTCCCTCCCCATACACACACATACACACAGATGTCAGACATGACTTAGCCCCCTTCGTCAGCACTTTCACTTCCCATGATTTCAATCACCTTTGGTTTATTTCAGAAATAAACTATTCAAAAGGTTTCAGGAAAAAAATTTTGAATGATGCAATGAAAACTCACACTGTCACTATCCCTGAATCACCCCTTGTCCAGTGTATACACATTGTATGTCCTACCTATCTGTTAGGGACTCAGTGGTTGCTTTTGTTAACATAACCCTGTCAAACTTCATCATGGCTGCAAAGTACAAGAGGCATGATGCTGACAACTCTCATGTATATCCATCAAAGAACACATATGCATACAAAAGATTGGTATATAAATGTCCATAATAGCCACACTAATGACAGCTACAAACTGGAAACAACATAAATGCTCCTCAACCAATAAATGGATAAACAAACTGTGGCATGTCTATGTGATGGAAGATTCAGCCATAAAAAAGAAGTAGGCCTTGGGGCATGGCTCATTGGGAAGAGCACCTACCTAGCATGTACAGTGCCCTGGGTTTGATGGCCAGCACCGTTAAAGCAAAAAGAACCCAAGTACAAATATATCTTATACCAAAAAGAAAAGAAAAGAAAAGAAAAGGGCAAACCTTGAAAATATACTGAGTAAAAGAAGCAAACACAAAATTTCATGGAATTATATGAATCTGTATAAAATGTCCACACTAGGCAAATCCATAAAGACAGAAAGTAGATAAGTGGTTGTCAGGAGTGAGGAAACGAACTCAATGTGGACTGAATGCAAATGGGTATAAGGTTTCATAGTATGGAGAGGAAAATGTTCCTGAATTAGATACAATAGTTATGACTGTGAAACCTCATGAAGTCCCTGACGACTCTGGATTATAGTCTTTAAAATGGTGAATATTACAATAAGCAAACTATATCCCAATTTAAACATGTTAAAAAATAAAAACAAATCCACTCACCTGCCCTTTTTGTGGCGCCAAACAACGAATAACTTCATCCACCATTACTGGAATATGCAATTGAGCCACTGTGTCAGAATCTCTGTTTTGAGATGTGTGTAATTCCTGAGCTCCAGTCTGACCTGCTTGCTCTTGGGCTTTATAGTCATTACATCTTCCTGCTGTAGTACGTAATTTTTTTTGCCAGACATCTAAATTAAGTATGCCAGATTCCAACCAGTATGAAAAACACTCTTTATATGGTCTACAAAAATACAGGCATCGAAGCATTCTGAAGGTCAACAAATCTAGAAAAAAAATTTAAAACATGGTAATTGTTGGATTTTTAAAAAAACAGTGTTAGATTACTTTGGAGAAAACAAATTAATATGAAATAGCACATAAAAAATGTGACTCAGGATCTGAGCAAGTGAAGGTGACTAACCTTCTTACATGAAATAAAGAACCTGAGAGACACTGAAACATAGCTTAAATACAATTTTTAATGTGATCTAACAAGCTCTAAAACCAATAATGTTTTAACCAACAGGGATAAGAAAATTGGTTATACAGTCTTCTTTTTATGAAATACAGATTTTCAAATTTAATTTATTCTAAAGATGGATTCAATGAGTTCAAGTTATTTATCTGAAAAACTATCTGGATGACTAAAGGGATGACGAATATCCTACATTACAGTCAAATGGCCTTTTATTTCTACCTTTTCTGCTTGTTTATCTCACAGTGCAAAATTCTCATATTTGACAAAAGATCATTCCTGGGTAAACACTAACCATGTAAACCTAAAAGGAAAGGAAGGAAGATGGTCAGCCTATGAAGGCCTTGTGCATTTCTCGTGGTCAGCCTTTGAGGAAACATTTTAACAGAGCCTGCATCAGTCTGTAATTTTACACACTCACTGGAGCACACCTTGGCTTTGCATGGCCACTTTCTTTGTTCATCTGTTGAGATGGTGTGAGGGTGGGAGGAACTGAAGCTGGAGCCTACTGCTCTTTAGCACACACGCCACCTCCGAATTATACCTCAACACCCTCACCTCCGGCTGTCCCCTGTCCTCAAAAATCAAGTAAACAATTGATACATTTCTTGAACTTCTCATACTGGCTCCATTTTCTTCTGCAAGCTGTGATTCTTTTAAATGCAGAGGTGAAAAGTTATTTATGAAGTATTAACAAAAGATCTTTTGAAAACACTATGCATTTTACCCAACTGCTTTGAAGCAGTGTTATTAATATGACTGAACTATCTAGCTCACACTACTCGTCTTTCCTCTTGGATTGTGAGTTAAGACCCATACTTTTATATCATTAAAGCCTGACGTACACTATGTGCTTAATAAGGTTTTCCTGGGCGGACGGACGTATGCATAAATCCCAGGGCCCACAGTGTAATACTGTTATCAATCTTCACTTTAGGAAATTTCACCTAACTGATCTACCAAAAACCGTACGTTCTCCAAATTCTTCCAAGAAACACATCTCAGTTAAATATCTTCATTCACTTTTCAACAGAAAATAAAAAGCTAATCACACATTCTAAAACAATTCAATATGAATAAATATTATGTAACCATAACTTGAATAAGATATCACTTTGAGGATAATATGCAAACTTTACTAAAGACATAATACACTGAATTATGTGGCATCATGACAGAGAAAAATTTGGCAAAAAAAAGTAGATTAGAAATGAGCTTTTAAGTAAATTTCTGGATATTAAGCAATGACAAATCAGACAAATTGTTAATTATGCCTAGGGCTCTCCAGAAAGCTTACTACCCTACAACTTAGTAACATTTTTCAAAATAGTGTCCAACATTTATGTAGCGTCTACTAAGTACTTACTACTATTAGCACACTACAGGTTCTAACTTGTTCATACCTTACCATCACTTTTGTAAGTAGGTATTATTCCATTTCACAAAAGAAGAAAACGGAGGTATTAAATAATTTGCCAAAGTCGCACAAAGAGTCCTAAAGCAGTCTATTCCCAGAACCTGAATATTCTCCTCCATGCGATAAACATAACCCACTAGAACTCTTTTACGAATACACATAATTTAATGACTTTAATTATGTTGACTATGCATGTGTATTATCTCATGATTTGATTCAACTTTTTCAAAAGTTAACAGCAGCCTATG
>RJWM01025938.1:0-28700 GCA_004363535.1 Dasyprocta punctata | reverse complement strand
AGAAAAATGTATCTCAGAGAGGCGGGCTTTTGGGCAGCTGATGGTATGAGCTGTCTGGTGTCCAAGTCAAGGGTAAGCTTGATGGAATGAAAGGAAAATCTGTGGACTCTGGTGATACTCAGATCAAGAGAATTGTGGGCATAGCACTGCGGTGGGAGTGCTGATTACCCAGTGTCTCCACTGGCACAAAAAGAATTGGGACTCAAAACCAAAAAACATTTTCCCTTTTTTTGTGTGTCGTTCAGTCACCAAACTCACCAGGGAGATTATTTGGTAGAATCTGTAGCATTCTGTTGATAGAATTTGAAATCCTAGGTCAGGTGATCTCTGACCTCAGTTTCTTCTTAATCATCACATATGAGAGTAGAGACTCTCTTGCTTCCATCCCCACTTTCCTCTATTAGCAGAAATACCACTCACTGATTGTTAAGCCTTTTCCTCAAGCTCCCCCATCTCTCTGCTCCATTGAAGAACCATGGAGTTCAGGGAGCAGAGCACACATCTTCCACTGTGGACCGTCTCATCAGTGCTGGGCTTGATCTATTGGTGGCATCTAATGGTCATTAAATATTGCAATGGTCTTACACTCAGACAACACCTGTGCCAAATCCATTTCAGAGTGTTTAACTGTAAATGGGAGATATAAATAGGTTTGTTTCTCTCAAATGACAGAATTAACCCCCAAATTCAATTAGTTCCTGCTAATTGCATGCATGAATGTAGATAGGCTCTTTCCATCTGCTATAGCAATCGTTTTGAAGCTCCCATTAGCATGGAAGAGGTTTTTCTTTTTGGAGAAATAACAAACAGCCCCAATATAGTGTTCCCTCCTGGCAGAAAACCTCCCCGCTTACTGCCAGAGGACCCTTCAGGAGCAGTCAGTTCCACTTCTTTTATTCGCTGCTGGAATTGGTAATAAACAGTACAGGAACCAGATGTCTCTCCAAAGCATCCCATTTGTTTATTTGTTGTTCTGAGATTGTTAACTGTTTCACATGTTGAAGTTGCATCTCTGCAATTAAGCCACAGCATGGGGACCACTTTTTAAAATTTCTTTCTTATTTTACTCATACTAATGTTTCTCTGAAAATTTATGATGCAGAAAATTAATAAAGTACAAAATAAAAATCTGGTTGGTCTTATACCCTGGTGATTGACCTAGTTATTTCAACAGTCTTCAAACTTGAAATTAAAGAAGACATTCTAGGGAGTGAGTACACCCACTTTACTGATCTCTGCTCTATCAATTTCTGGAGTTTCCAATATTTTCAAATATCTTTGAAAACCTCACAGAGCCTATTAGATGAAGCAAATTACCACTGTAAGACCACAAATATTTATATTTTGAGCCAGGTCAGAGCCCTGTATTAAGTAAGGATCCATATCACTTCCTTAGAGATTGGAAATGAGCCCTGCATCAGTCTTAATTAATTTTCTTTGAGTGCTGGATTAGTGAAAGTAAGTTCACTCTTCAGTACTTTCAGACATCTGTGTAATGAACATATATGCCAACTGTCACAGAGTGATCTGCAGAGGTTCTTGAAAATATCTTCTTGCCAAATTCTGCAAGTCACTATTAACGTTTTCTCCAGAAAAAAAATTAATATCATCTCCTCTAAATGTAGCGCGCAACACACTGTTTATGTAGCACCACCACCTAAGGAAATATCATACTGTTTCCTTAAAACTAGAAAAAGCAAATTCATTTCTTTCATCAGTATTTCAGAATCCCATTATTTTTGTTCAGTAAATATTAAGCTTGCACAAACATGGAGGATTTTTCTTATTTGTGAAAGGCTTTAATCTGATTACACCTTACAAAATTCATGAACACAAAATAATCATGGTACACAATACCACTCTTTTCCCTTCTTAACATTTGAATGAAGTAATGCATATTAAAATTATTAGCATATTGCAAACTGATTTAGCAATGTAAGAGATTAAAAAGAATTTCAGTATTCCCTCAAGGTGCTTCATCCCCAAAATGTTGAGAAAGTTTTACATAGATTGACTACCTTGGTCTGTTTTTGCCTTCTTAGCATTTAGATGATAAAGCTATGATTCTGAGAGGGAAAGAAAAGTAAAAGAACTATAAACAAGGTGCTCTCTGGCCTCGGAGATGAGATGAAAGTGCCACGTAGAGGAGGAGACACTGATAGCCTGCAGCTCCTACCAACTTGTACAAATAAATTAGCTAAGAGATACCATCGGGGCTTCGGCTCCATTCCTTCACTCAACATCATGCTGGCATTCCTCCCATAACTGGTCTGCTTGAATTCACTTAATGTATTTTGGCAGTGTCCTTCAGGACTTCTAAGAAGAACTCAAGTTGAAAAAGTGGACACATAATTCATCCAGTAAAAGCTGTAAGCAAATCTGATGTGGCCTGAAAGTGATGGATGGCTACTGGCTTCAAGCAAACTTCAAAACTGAGTGAGAAATGATGTTTAAGGTTAGGATGCAAGTACAGAGGAGTGTGTTCTAGAGCTCAAGAGGATTATAGGTTTATGGGTTATCTGGGTGCACTCATTGGGGTGCAGGTTTAAGAACCTTATCAGTGACCAACAGAAACCAATCACTCTAAAACAAGGTCTAGTGAAGAAGAATAAAATTAGTTGGAACAACCCTCACTTGAAAAGAGGTGTAACCAACAAGGAGTGCCTATAGCAAAGGTCACTGTCAAGGAAACAAGATAGCAAAGTGCTGTACACATATAGCAAAAATATGCAATTGTAAAACAGAATTTCTAAACTATGCCTTCACTTATCAGTGTATTTGAAATTCATATTTGAAAAATAAGCCTTACTTTTCATTACAGCATCATGATAAGCTGACTAACCAGCAACATGGTTTAGAAGAAAGAATAATGTAAATGGTTAGTTCTGAGCATGTTCAACAAATAAAATACTAAATAGATAGGCTTCAGTGTTTCAATTAGTCTTTAATGGTATTTATGAGTGATCTGATTTTATGATCCAGTTGCTGGGAAAAGGAATGAAGACTAAAGCTTCACTTTTCAAATAAATTCATACACTCTAAGAAAGAAAAGAGTAGCTATATAGCTTTAAAATTAACACTTACATACCTACATAAACAAATGTAGCCCCTGAATGCAAAGGAAATAGAAAGTGATATTGAAACTGGTTTCTTGGGAAAATTATAATAAGAAATTGTCCAAGATGGGAGGATCTACACTGGCAGAAGAGCTGGGAGGAGGTTTTTCTGTAGAGATGAGCAATCAGTCTCAAAGGCTGGAAGAAAAGCTCATACATAGCTTCACTTGAAAAACCAGATGACTGAGATGGGGGCAGAGAGGAAGACATAAATGAAGGAATGACCGAGAGACGTTGATAGAACATCTTCTAATACCTACAGAATAGTGCGAGGCCAAAGATTCTCCTTCCATCACCTAAAGTCAGTGAAAAGCACTCCTAGACTTCAGTTTTCAGAATATATCCTTGGCCAAGACTACCACCCTACCCTCAAAGATAAAAGAATTAAGTAGATAGCAGGGAGACTGCTAGCAAATCAGATGCTGAAGAAGAGACTCATTGTGTGGGCTGTGCAGCTCAGGAGTTAGTTAAGGAAGTTACAGCGGTCAGGGAAAAAACCCAACAGTTTACAGAGACAATAATATTTTAAATCGCTTTCATTTGGTCTTGTAAAATATCACGCTGTTTTTTTTTTTCTATATGACGGAAACTACTGCTTTCAGCTTTTAGGGTAATAGAAGGAATGGAGCTGTCACCAGATGAAGAAAACTGAGTGGATTCTGGGGGATTACAAATTCCCTTTTTAATGAGCAGCAGGGCTTTGCTTTGTCAGGTGACAAGCTGGAAGCTATATAATTAAATAGCATTGTGTTTTGTTAACTTGTTAAGGATAGCTACCAGTGTGGAAGCCACCTGCAGCATTTACATACTGACAATGTTGACCTTCTCTTTGCAGAAAGAGGGTCGGTGCCAAGGTGGGGTGATGGTAGCACCATTTTTCATCACAAGCAGACACAGTTGGCTGGTCCTCTGCAGAAATCTCCCACTTGCTCCTTAGAGTACAGTGCACAGATATCTCCAAGACACTTCTTCAGAATCTTAGGTGACACTTTTGGTTTTTCCTCATGTATCTCACTGCTTGATATGCTTTTTTGGCCTAGAGGCCCAAGAGTTTACAAGGCTAATGAGGACCTACAGTACAGGATGTTCCATGGAGGATCCAAGGACAGAGGCAAATGTTTTGCCTCCAGGGTTACCCAGCCTGTGGGGAAGAGAGCTGGAGGGACCTGGTTCTTCCCTCTCCAGGTCACTGCTCTTTTCATGGCCAGCCCTGCCACATATACTCAAGTAACTGACCATTGCTCAGAATGAGAGAAGGTATCTTCTGCCTGAGGAACTACCATCAGAATAAAATACCTAGTCCTAGTAAACCTAGAAAATAGGCTTTCTTGATCATAAAAGCCTGTGTAAAAGTCAGAGCTCAGGTTTTATGAGCTCTGTTTGCAGAAAAGTATATTCCAACTTGGCTGTTAGACATTGATGGTTTCTCTTGCTCTTTTTTTTTTTTTCATCTTTCTTTTGTTTCTGTTTGCAAACATGCTGTGTGCAAAGCAGGAACCAGAAGCTTTATCTAATTTACTCCTCACAATAAGCTTCCTGGATGCATACCATCATCATCAGTTTCCAGGACGAAGGAAGTCACACAGGATGAACATAACATGAGATGAATCATGTGAAATAATTACTAAGAGGCCTATATCTCTAGTGGGATACAAAACTGCTCCCCGTATCTGGGTGTAGCAACTGACAGTACCATGCTGTCCCCACATAATGACTCCAGGTCTTCCTTTCCTAACATTTCCCTGGTCTGCCCAGTGGGATGCAGTTTAGTGGTCTCCATTTACTATTGTTTTCTGGCTCTGATAATCAAAGTTGTAGAAAATCAAGTTGCCCTCTGGGGAAAGCACAGGCCATACTAGGAGTTATGGGGAAGGGATGTTACATGATGCTAAAAAAAAAAAACTCACAAAATAAAATTTAGGGCACCCAAAAGAACCCAGAAAATGAGGACTGACATACAAAGGACAATGAAATGAAGGCACATTTAGTTGACTCCATGATTTTGTAAGAAGGTGCATCTGATATAATTTCGCACAGCTCTCTCCATGACATCCCAGGCCTAAGTAGCTGTGAGAGACAGTCCGGAGAAAAAACACAAACAGAAGGAATGCTTCAAGAACACACAGGTTCAAACAACATATCTATGACAAACTGGAAATCATATAAGGCCATCATTCAGGGAAACCAGCCACCAGTCAATTTATTTTGCAAGAAGAAGTTAAAGTACATAATAAACTGTAGGTAGAGCATTCTGGGGAAAAATTTTGGTCTGAATAATATGACTTTAGTCAAATATAAAACAGATAAATAGAGTGATAAGTATCTTCTTTTGAAGGTCAAATTACACTAACGACCTGCATTCACCAAGCTTCTTGTTACAGTGGATGCTGATACAATCCAAGTCATATACTTTGATACAGTAGAAATCTTAAAATGGGCACAGTAGTCTTTAAAAAGTAGATATAATTAAATTATTCATTTCTTAGGTCATAGATGAGTATACAGAGATGAAGAGTCAGGGATTTCTCATTTCCTTTTTCACACTTATCTTTGGCACTACACTGACTTATCTTTGGGAATGAAATCTGAGAAGCCTTTGTCTGTTGACAGATACATATCCTTGTGTGATATACTCAATCTTTCCATTTAAATACAAACCAGGAGGTTAACTTACTTCTTTCAAAGCTCTCTCCTTTTTTGTTACTTTTTTATTTTTCAATATTTTCACTACTTCATTTAAATATGTTCTGAGCCCAAAGGCAATCTAAAGCAATGCTGTGGGTAAATCTTAGTAAAGTGTATTTTTCTCCCACAAGCACACTCAATCAGCTTTTGAAAGATAATTAGACAGTTATTACCAACAAAGCCTTCTAAAGAAACTAAAAGGATTAAAAGGACTGTATGGTTACAGCTCATAATGAGATTTAGTAAAGGGGAATGAGACGATTAAGGTCAGGACACATATAAAATAATATAAATAGATTTTGGAATACCTGGGGGCAGATTCTTGTTGTTCTGTTCACTTGTTTTATGTTTTAGTCATTAATAGATAATCTGTTTTCTTAGGATTTGTGAAGGAAGACAAAGCAAGGACAAACATGCTGGCTTTTTTTAAAAATTCCTTTTCTTTCATACATTTAGTCATAGAGAAGCAATCAGTAAAAGGCCATCTTTTCAACACATTAGTAACTGAGCCCTTTGGAAAAAAACCAGGGCTGACCTAGCTCCTACTACAGGGAACAACAGTAATGAGGCTGCAGTTGGATCCAATGGTGTGTGCTGGAAGCTTCTGTTTGCCAACACCACATAGCACAGCAGATTTAGCAGTGAAACTTGTAGAGTGAGGATCAGTTCTGTGCCAGGGCATAGCACAGAATAGGGCAATCTCTATTCACTGGATTTATAGTGAAATAAGGAGAACAATACCACCCAGAAGAAAATAATAGAATACATAAGAAAAGTAAGTGAATAAGGAAAGAGAAATCATGGGTAATAGAGCTGTCAGGAAAATTCATCATTGTTTGTCCTTAGACTTTACAGAGATGGTTCCAAGACACTGAGATGAATGTGCACGCAGGGCAGACCTGAATGAAGGACAATGAAGACAGTCTCTCAGAGGATGGCAGGAAGTGATATACACTGTACAATGGAGTGAATATAGAGAGAATAGATTCAGAGAGGGATCTGTAAGAAGGACAGGCAAAATAAATCCCTAAAGCAACATGAACTAAACCATAGTATGGATAATCCTCAAAAGTAAGCACCAAAAAATCTGAATCTGGGCCAGGGATTTAGCTCAGTGGCATAAGCACCTACCAGGCAAGTGTGAGGTCGTGACTTTGATCCCTGGTACCAAAAAAAAAAAAAAGAAAAGAAAAAACAAAAGATGCTGGGACTGGGAGAACCTGACAAGCAAACTAGCCAGCCTTTCTGGTAAGCCCCGCAAGGTACATGGGTTCCAGGAAGAGAAAAGTCAGCACCTCCCATGTGCCTATTGGTGCATGGGCTGAGAATCAACACCCCCCCCCCCAATAAGCCACCCGCTGGTTCAGAGGATAGACTGAGTTGATAGTAACTGAGGTACATAAAGCAACTAAATGCTTGTATTGTTTGGTTGATTCTGCAGGCCTCGGGCCAGTGGTCTGAGCATCTCTTGGGAGGATAACAGTATGCAATATAGCAAATACGGGGGATTTCCTTCCATCTTGTCTTTGAAATTCAATATTGCTCTCACTGTTTTACTTTTTTCTGGTTAATTGTTTTGCTTTATTCAATATTCTGTTTTGATTGGTTTTATTCTGTTTTGTTTTTGGTTTGATTTCACTAAACCTGATTAAATGGACAACTATTATGAAGATAATAAGATGTACTATGGCAGCTATTATTGTTTTCCTAGTATCCTGCTTTGAAGTTCTGTACCAATTTTGCTGATTTGTTTTTTGTTTGTTTGTTTGTTTTGTGGCACCGGTGATCAAACTCACAACCTCGTGCCTGCCAGACAGGCACTTAAGCCACTGAGCTAAACTCTCGGCCCTATTTTTTTTTTTTTGAGGCAGGGTTGCACTATGTAGTTCAGGCTGGCCTTGCTCACATTGTAGCCCAAGTCGGCCTGGAACTCACAATGCTCCTCCTACCTCAGTCTCCGGAGTGCTGGGATCAAAGGCATGCGCCACCACGCCCGGCTTTGCTGATTTGTTTTGATTGGCTTTGTCCTGTTTGATTTTGTTGGATTTTACTATCTTTAAAATAAAGGATAAATAAATAAAAAGTCTGAATCTAATTAGAAAGTCAATGGGGGATAACATACAAGAAACTGGATATGGGGCAAAAAGGAAATACTCCAGTAACTTCTCATTAGATGTCCCAAAGTTATGGCAAAGCAGCACACTGTGATGACCTATATCACAATTTCTTCCTAGCAAGGCAATTAAAGACCCACAGATGTTTCTATCAGCACTACCAGCCAGGCTTACTCATCACATTTTACCAATAAATAGCTAATAGGAAAAGGAAAAACAACTTTCTCTGTCTACTCTACTTTTCTGATCACAGGAATTATCTACCTAGTGGTGATATTTCCTTAAAGAAAATAACTTTCAATAACTAGCTTTTAAAGAATGTAGAATACTGGAAGAAAACATGTTTCCTTGATTAGGAAGTATGGGGGTAGGAAAAACAAATTATATATTTTTGGATTATTATTTAGTGTCAAGGGTACTGTTCACTTCTATGAAAAATTTGTTTAACCTTTACTGATCAATTCTTACCCAATAAAACTCACATAATTATGAGACATCTACTTGATGAAGAAAAATATATTTTACCTGAGCTTGAGGCTGAAGCAATGCTATTGAGAAACAGTACAGCAGAATGACTCAGGCTTTACATCTTTGTTCTAACCCCTACAAACCATGCATGTGGTTTGGACAAATCACTCAGTAGGTCTGTGCCTTAGTTTCCTTATCAGTAAAATAGGGTAACAGTAGTTGTCACAATTAAACTGGATTGTTGATTTCATTAGTTTGAAGCATTTTTCTGGGCGTATCTGTGTGGGTTATGGAAGCATGATCTTGGTACTGAACCTGATGTCTAGCCCCTTCTGCTCAGGCACTGCTCCTCTGCTTTGCTTCTAGCTGCTATGAGGTGAACACCTTTCCGCTGCCTTGCTCCTCTACCATTATGTTTGTGTCCTGGAGTCAGCTGATCATCTACTGAGTTCTCTAAAACCATAAACCTCTACTCCTTTAAATTATGGATGTTACATATTTTGTTTCAGTAGCAGGAAAGCTGATTAATACAGAGTACACACAAGATATTCCAGAAAGTGTTAACTCAAATGTGCAAAGCCCCCCAGAGATTAGGCAAGATGAAAGCTTTCTCAATTCATTTTACAAAGCTAAGAATATGACACATCTCTCTACAAGAGAAAAGAAAAATAAAGACCAGCCACATTCATGAACATGGATGCAAATATCTAAACAAAATATTAGCAAATTAAATCTAGCACTGTATAAAGAAAGCAAAATTAAGGACCAACTGAAGTTCAATTCATGAATATGATGTTGGTTTCCACTAGAAAATTGATTAATGAAAGTTACAATATTGACAGGTGATAATGATAAAACAAGTTGTCACCTCAAAACGTGAGGAAAAAAATAGCCAATAAAATTTGACATCTGGTACGTTTAATGAATTTGAATGAAATGAAAGATACTCTTAAAAATGTACAAAAATACTAACAATACAAGTAGCATAAACACCCAGCAATGAACTTCCCATTTAATGCTGACTAATGAATGACATTCACTATGGAAGAAACACATCAGTGATGCTGACTACATTTACTTTTTCTATTCATCACAGAACTGAAGGTTCTACAAGTGCAGGAAGGATAAGAAAAATATGTATAAAGATGATCAAAAAGGAAAAAAATCCAAAATTCTTGGTATTTGTAGATAATATTGCCCATGAAGAATTCCTATGAAAAGAGCTTTCAGATGCATTTTACACATCTAAAGGTTAGTAGGACTCTTCATACAGGAAGTTTTTAAAAGTCAATTACACTGCAACATGTCACCAAAGACCACTTATAAGATATAATTTTAAAAATACAACATATAAAATATAACTAAAAATATAAACACCCTAGAAATTTGACAAAAGAATAGATCAATTTATTCATGAACAAAATCATAAAATTCTACTGATAACCATGTTATTTTATTTTATTTTATTTATTTATTTTTTGGTACTGGGGACCGAACTCACAAACTCATGCCTGCCAGGCAGGTGCATAAGCCACTGAGCTAAACTCCTGGCCCTTGATAACCATTTTAAAAGGCTACTAAATATGAAGAGATACAGTTGGTAATGGAGTCACCAGAAAAAATATTAATTCTCTTTATGGAGATTTATGAAATAAGCAATTTCCACAAAACTTTAACACAACTTGCTAAGCTGAATCTAAAATTTATATGGAATTTGAAAAGTTCTAGTATAACAAGACTCTCATAAATATCAACTTTTAGAATATACTCTCCATAAGATATCAGGATTTATATGAAAGAGCTATTAAACAATGTATTATTAGTACAAGAATAGATATATGGATTAGTAAAACAAGTGAACCTAAGAAACTCACATATATAGAAAGACAGAACAGGTTTTAAAATTCAGTGAAAGAAACAAATGATAATGAGACAGGTGTTTATGGATTTGAAAAAAAATAAAATTGGAGCATTGCTTCTTGCCAAGTCATAAAATTAATTCTAACATATTAAATAAGAAATGCAGCTATAAGTTAGGCATGATGGCATGCCTGTAAGCCCAGCACTCTGGGAGGCCGAGGCAACAGGACAGCAAGTTTGAGCCCAGCCTGGGAGAATTAGCAACTTAACGAGACCCTGTCTCAAATTAAAAAGTTAAAGGTTGGGATGTAACTCATTGTGAAGGTCCTGGGTTTAATCTTTAGTACTGCTGCTAACAACAACAACAAAAAAGCTATAAAAATTTTAGAAGATAATATGGGATAATATTTATGATTTTGTTATGAAAAGATATCTTTAAAAACGTACCAAAGACAAAAAACATAAAAACATCAATAATTTGATTATACTGAAATAAAGAATATCTGTTCATCAGATGAAATTAAAAAGAGCTTGAAAAATTAAGCTATAAATTTTGCAATACATACTGCCAAGAAAAACATCTTCCCTGTAACACAACAGGTAACACAACAAAATATGTTTATGAGATCACTAGGAAAAAAACAATTCCAAGTAATGGGCAAAACAAATAAAGAAGCATTTCCTAGATGAGTCAACACAAATGGCTGATGAGTATATGAAAAGATGCTCTACCCAGTTTGTGAACATAGAATGCAAATTAAAATCACAATGAGATACCATTCATATTCTCACAAGATTGGCAAACACTTTTACATTTATTAATAGCAATTGTAGCCTAAGATATGGATCAACAGGAACTCATACTCACACTAGTTGGGAATATATATTAGAATGACCATTTTGGAAAACAATTCATCATTACCTGACAAGTCGACTGTAAGTTTAATCTACCATCTAACTAAGCCACTCCTAGCTTTAAGCACCAGAGGAATCCTGCACAAGGACACCTGGAGAATGTCCACAGTAGTATTATTTGCAACAGCAAGAACAACAAAAGAAAGATTTTTAAAAACCCATAGTGTATATAAACATTCATTGGCATCAGGTTAAGTATGTAAACTGCTGTATATTCATACAGTGGGATATTATACAACATAAAAAATTAATAAAATAAAACAGACTCTCATCAAGGATGAAACATAAAAAGCATTATTTTAAATAAGAGAAACAAATCACAGAAGAAAATACAATCTGATTTAGTTTGTAAAAGTTTATACCAGGCAAAACTCATATACGTGTAGTACATACACCCACAGAGACGTATACATCTCTACTCACATTTAGATTCAAATGTGGAGTATGCGTGCAGGCAGTAAAACAATACAAAGAAACAAGGACATGAACAATGTGAAAACAGAATAGAAATGATCTCTGAGTAACAGGAAAGAGGAAAACAGTCAGTAAAGCAAACATGAAGTTCCTGGGCTGCTGTCAAATTTTTATTTTTTATCCTGGGGAACAGATCACAATACTTCCTTTTCTTTTCTTTTCTTTCTTTCTTTCTTTCTTTCTTTCTTTCTTTCTTTCTTTCTTTCTTTCTTTCTTTCTTTTCTTTCTTTCTTTCTTTCTTTCTTTCTTTCTTTCTTTCTTTCTTTCTTTTTCTTTCTTCTTCTTCTTTTTTTTTTTTTTTAAATACAGAAATTGAATTCAAAACCTTGCACTTGCCGGGCAGGTGCTTATGCCACTGAGCTGTATCCCCGGTCCCCTTTTCAGTTTTAAACTTAGCAGACACATTTTATGTTTTGTGGACACTACTTATTTCAGTAAATACGAATATTTACATGAAAGACAAATGAACCCACAAGAGACACTATGTGATGCCTCCGAGATGTGCTCCACTGTACAACCTACTGCCAAACACAGTCACCTCTGCTCCTGAACATAGACTTGGACAGTTGAGACACTCATGATTGTGGATGATACAATTATTTCCAGATACTCACGCAGCCATCCTTGTCTGTGACATGACCGCTACACCAAACCAGCTACCACACAGTGTGACAGCCGTGACAGCTAACAGGTCTAGAAGTAAGGAAAAGGGAGGGCTGACTGCTTCAGATGTTCTAAGGGGAATCAAGCTGACTGGTGGCACTTCCTCTCAAAAGCCAATCGCACTTTTCATTTTGTAATGGAGCAGACATTAGCTGGCAGATGACCTTCCCTCAGCCTGCTGCCCAGTGAGCAGCTGCAAGAACCATATTCTGAGAGGCCTATGAAAGAAGCACGATAAGATGGCAGAAGCTGAGAGCTTAGAGTTGGAGAAGCCACCGGGCAGAGGAGGAGCCACAGGGCTCAGGAGCAATTTAAATGATGAACTGATAGGCACTAAGTGCAGAAGAAACTCAGAGGACAGAGCAATCAATCACTGCCAAGCTTATCTTCTGACAGGAGCAGAGCTCCAGCTTCCAGATGTAGCATTAAAATGTAATGTTCCCATGGGGCTGAGCATGGCAGGTTTCCCCAAGCTTCAGCTTCCCCCAGTTAACTAATTATGAGAAAATGTGACATTGGTATTTACTTTTTCTACAGGGACAGATCATGCCCAGCAGGAAGGAGAAGTTGTTATTTTTTGTTCTGTTTTGTTTTGTCATTAAAAAGAAATTACTTACACAGCAGTAAATAAGCTCTTGTTAGAGGAAGAAACACTTTTTTTCCTCGATAATTCTATCAATTCACCTTAATGCTTAATCATTTCTTTGGCTTCCTGGGGACAAGGTGGGTAAAAGAGCAAGTGTTTGGGTGTTAAGAGTTAGGCTTGAAAATTAACTGAACCACTTACTAGCTATGTGACCCTAGGCAAGTTCTTTAAATTTTCTGAGCTTGTTTTCCCAGCTATAAAATTGAGGATGATGCATCTCCTGTACAGTGTAGTTCACTGACGATGAAATGAATGTAGTCGAAACACGTTAGCACAGGGTCTCTGCATAAATACTCAATAAATTCTAGTTTTTATCCTCAATGACCCTGAGATGCTATTCTATAAACAGAAATAGTTTACACAAGTCATTTACACACTGAATCACCAATTCCATAGGGCCATGCACCTAACAATGAACTGGGTCTTAACTTTGGCACTACAAAGTCAACACATTCTATGTCTGCTCATTCCAGTGAGAAGTTAATAGTTAATGAAAAAGTTGAAGGAAACAATTCTCCCCCTAGACATTCCCCCTTCTTTTAGATTTTCAAAGACAATATACAATGCTGAACAAAAGTCACCAATAAATCTGTGCTTCTTCTCCTGCTGCCTGGATGTAAGAGGATGATAACATTAAATCTAAGGTGTTCTTAGCAATTCAGAAGACAACTGGACAGATGATTTCCCATTTGTACTCACAACAATCTATGTGCATGTGGAGCAGATATGATTAGTCCCATTTTACAGATAAAAGAAAACAAAATCAAGAACAAGAAAGCGTGAATGACAGAGCCACTGTATTCTATGAAGGGTATCTGTTGAGAATGGAAAATGACATGGTTATTGGACTTTTCAAAATTAGATTTCTCCAAGAATAAATTCTGTTTCAGATGGTCAAAGGGGGCAGTCATTAAAGAGAAAAGCAGGATTGTTGCTGGAAAGTGAACAAAATAGAAATCCAAGAGGAATAGGGTTTTATATTCCAATTTCACAATCCATTTGCTCAATGTGTCTCAAATTTTTTACAATAATTTGAAAACATTTACTTGCTCCTCTTTCAAGTGTATTGCAATGTGTACAAATGTATGATAGTATGCAAGACTGATGGTATGACATCTAAGAGGCCTTATACAAGTCAGAGTAAGTAAAGCTCCCAAAATGTCTAAACGAAAGGAAATATATCTTGAGTGCTAGATAGAAAATCCTGGCTACAAAGGAAAGCATACAAATATTTTTCTAAGGACATAAGGGGTAGAAGATTATAAACAAATGGGCTACATTAGATAAATCTATATTATAAATTTAAACGATTTTTGGGAATTGCAGAAGCAACCTAAGAAGCATAGACATGTAATACTTTTTCTGAAGTCATAAAAATATAGTAGCTTTCTGATTTGGGTACTATTTCTTCAACTGATCACAAACAAGAGCTGTTAAAATAATCAATTCTGAAGTGCTTTTACTAATGAGCAAGTTTTTCTGGTAGTAGTTACTTTCCAACCCTCCAAAGACACTGATACACATTCAATGGCATCTCATAACTGCTAGACAAGTGCTAGTGGACTAGAGAATTGAAATTAAGAATTTGTTTCTCCCCCTTTTTTGAGTGGACAATGAGTTCCTACAGATAAAAGGGTAAAAAAACAATCAAAGATCAGTAAGGTTAAAGCCAGTTTAAAAATAAAAACACAAGTTTCTAGTTTATCATTTTGGACATGCAAGTTCAAGGACCTATAAATATGCAATCAAAAACCTATTCATACCAGCAACAATCAGCAAAATAACACATGATAATGGACTACCATTAGGTGGTTGATTACCTAATTCTGACTTAATGGGCATGAACATAATTTTCCCTGTGATTCTTCATAAAGCATGATGCAACTACATTCTGATATTGGAACAGATTTCATGATATGGTAGCAAGAGAAGCTGCCTCAAACTCCTGGTATATTTCCTTAATTTATTCATATCATGAATATTTTTGAATGTTTGACAAGTGTTAACTATATTAAAGAATTCACATCTAATAGGGAACCACCTAAATAAAGCCTCAAATCTGAGTGTTAAACCCTTGATTGGAGAAACATATTTGGCACAATAAGTAGATCAGAGAGCTCTCACAGAATATGAGGGAAGGTAGGCAGAAATTTTCTATATGGCAAAAGAAGTAGTTTTTGCCAAAGAGACAGTATAGACAAAAACAGGGTAACACAAGAAACATGGTGAGTTCCAGAAATTAGATTGCTCTCGTAATGCTGGAGTATGGATCACGGGTAGGAGAAGGGTAAAAGATGGCAAAAGAAAAAACAAGCAATACAGGAAGCCAAATATTCCATTGTTTAAAGCACAGTAGTCCACATTAAAACACAATATGGAAAAGCTGACCAATTACCAATCTATTGGAAAGATTTCATTCCCTGGACAATGGGAGTATGTTTACTATGACCACTTAGTGCTGTGCACAGTGAACTAGAGGAAAGAGACCTACAAGCATGGATACCAGTTTTGAGACAATGAAAAATATAAGAAAGACATAAAGAGGACCCAAAATAATGCTATATGCACTGTAGATATTTGTAAAACGTAATTACATAGCATAATTGACCACTGCAGCCACTTAATGAACATTTTGATTGACTAATCAAATGAATGAATAATTCTAAAGCTTAGATGAAATGTAATTTGTTATTTTCTTGAGTGACACAGCTGCCTCTTAGAGTACAAATGGTTCGCTTTGACTAGGTAACAACTCATGTGACTTACTAATTAGTTTCAGATTTTACAGAGGGCTGTACTAGACATGGTCCCAATGTTCAACCTAGAAGGGACTTATGGAATACTATAAACCACCATTTAAAAGATGTAAACATGATTCAGAGATGATGAATAACTAGCTCAAAATCATGAGAAGTTTCTGGTGATGGGACAGAAATCAGCCAGACTACATTAAACCTCACAGTAATTGCCAATCAAGTGGTTGTAACAGATTTGAAAATAATCCAAGATAGCAAATTCAGCTAGTGTGGATTAAGTCTTCAAACATGTTTGGCATTTCACACTAAATAAAACATTACAAGGTCTACATCTTACAAACACTTTCTTAAATAGTTCTTCACTTTGACAGTGAAACACAAGGATCAGGGCTCAACTTCTTATTAGTATAAATAAGACACATTCTTACCATGATCTTCTGAAGAGACTGGTGACCTGTAAAGAGAAAATAAGCATAATAAATACTTTGTATATGATAACAATAATCACAAATCATTTCATAGAAATTATACTCACAAAATTAAATTAAATAGAAAATATAGTAGACAGTGTAACTAATACATATACTGGTTGCATAGTATATTCCAATCAGTAACATCCAAATCTTACCTGGATTGTTGAGGTACTGGGTATTGAGTAAATTTTATGTCTATGCATGGTATCACAGAACTTCAGTAAACTTAGTTAAGTCTAAACTTATCACAGAAAAAGATAACCTGTAGAAATATGGTAATGGGTGAAATCCTGTGAATTTGCCGAGTGCCCAAAGTGAGGCCTCCAGAGAAAAATATAAAGACCTAAATAGCTATGAACACTAACTTGAGTATTTATAGATAAAAAAAGATTGCTTGGACAGTGAAATATTAGATAAAAATAAAGAAATGACATAGAATTTAATGTGTGAGTGATGTTGAGCTTAATTTTCTGCATGCCAATCTTCTGTTTCTAAATCTATGAGAATCAGGATGAGGCAAGAAGGCAACTATTGAACTCTCACAAACTTTCATAAGCCAAAAATTCTTGCATAGCCTTTGTGGGTCTGGGTCTTATTATTGTAGTTATATATAAAATGAAGCACTGTGTCAACCAGAAAAATCTTTCTTTCCCCCAGTTGACTCCTAACTGAGATACAATGAGTGACACAAATGAATTGACCTCATCTTTTTTTTTTTTTTTTTTTTTTTTTTTTTTTTTTTTTTTTGTAGCACCGGGGATTAAACTCACAACCTCACAACTGCCAGGGCAGGCACTTAAGCCACTGAGCCAAACTCCCAGCCCTAGTTTTTTGAGGCAGGTTTGCACTATGTAGCTCAGGCCAGCCTTGTGCTCACGTTGTAGCTCAAGCGGGCCTCGAACTCACAATGCTCCTCCTACCTCAGCCTCCCGAGTGCTGGGATTAAAGGCCTGCGCCACCACACCCGGCTCTGACCTCTTGTTTTGATTGAAAGATTTTTTTGTGAGTAGACACTAAAGTATAAAGACAGAGTAGTAATGGAGAGAAAACGTTAAACTTTCATTAGTGACAAAGTACAAATCATTTCAATCTCACAGGTCTCTGCAAGTAGACTTTTGCTTGGGAAATCTACAGAGGGTGTCAAAACTTGGTGGAAAGAAAATTGGCATTAGGGTGATGGAGAATGATGAGCAAGAACTTTCCATAATTATTACATCAATGCTGCCTTGAGAAACACTACTTGGCCTCCCCAGGTAGAGTTGACTAATGGAGGATATTTCTTCTTTGGGTTTCCTTATACTGTACAGCTTCACACTGGTCTTCTTACTAGGGTGTAAGCCTCTTGCAATATGAACTGTATTCTATTTAGAATAAGTAGGCCTTTAATTTAAACTTATTGAATGCATCTGATTTAGCACCACCATGCTAATAATCAGAATCAGACACATTATGGAGTGCCACAAAAGTCATCATGTTATCCTCCAATCACCTTTTCAAGACAACTTTGCAGCTCCTAGATCAGCTATGAACAAAAAAGGCATCAAAAATGAGGCTGAAGCTCCACTGGCTCTAATGTGGACAATGTAAGTACCAAAGGACCTCATCCATAACACTCCATAAACAGACACACCTAATCTATTTCAATGACGCAGAAAAACAAAATGTGTTGAATGGAAGATGAAAAGAGATTACATGGTGAATTTAAAGAGAAACAAATTTAAAATAAGGTAGAATAATTTCTCAAGCTTCCGAATGCGTAAGAAAAGCATTAGCAATTGGAAATGTCATCACTCTTGGCATTTTCAAAGAAGTAAGCAAAAACATATCATGGATTGTTTATAAATAACTTTTCACAGAGCTAGCTAGAGGAACAAATAAATTTCCATGCCAATGGACAAATAAATGTCTCAGGTGGAGAGCTTGTGAAGTAGGGTCTTTCCTGTGTTTCTGTAAAAGCAAAGAACTAATATTAAACCTGAAAAATTCCAGATGGCTCCATTAAAGTCCCAAGGGAATGCATTCTGTAGTGTGTCCAGGCAGCAGGGGAGAACTATCAATTTCAGAATGTTTTGCAAGGATTAGTCTTGTTGAGTTTCTGTGCTGAGTGTCTCCTACATGCCTAGATTTGTGGAATTCTAAGACATATGGAATATTTCAATCCTCACCCAGTATTTCACCTTTCACTGCAACAAGTCACTAAATTATACAGCTGAGACAAGCACATCATTCATTACTGCTGGAAATGGGCAGGAAAAGTTTTATAGAACTTAGCTCAGGAGAGAAGAACTATCCTGAAACCAGCAATATAAGCAGTTATTTTTAAAACAGAGGTTGAATCTCAAGAACAGACACCTTCCTCCATCTGACATGGAGGCACACAGAGCAGCCCACTGCCTATTCTTCCCGCTATCCCTGAATGACACATGTATTTTTCCTCCATGTGTACTTTATCTTGAAGTTAACATCTGTCCTCACAAGGTAAACTAATGCTAGCATTCAAAGAATTCCGTGATTTAGTTTTCCTCTTAGCTTCTTTCCTGATTCTGGTCCTTTATAGTTATCTATTAAATGTTCATGCTTTTGTTGCTTTGTTTTAGTATTTCTTTAAATTTTATTTTATTCTGACTCAAGAAAAGAAAAACATTCAAGCTTTGCATTTAAAATCTTTCTATTCTATTAAAACTAAGTATTATTCTGTTTGAAGTTTTTAATTTATATTGATTTAGTTAATTACTTGAGACTCTAAAGTACTAAGCTGTCTGCTGAGTAACAAAGACATGAAGAGCAAATTCAAAGAACTCATAATCTAGTGAAGAAAAGTAACTATCAAGTGATTATAAAATAGTAAAGAAATGTAGTAATCAAATGTATATGAAGAGTTAACACAGAGAAGAGAAAAATCAATTCTGTTTCTAAGAGTGAAGGAAAGATTCAAAAAGAAAGATTCTTGTGAACTTGGCTTTAAAGAATAAATAGAAACTTATTAGGTAGGTAAGAGAAGAAGCAGAAGCAACAGGCGCATGAAAAGGAATGCAGATATGAAATCTCATAGTATGTTATCAGAGAGATAAAAGACTTGGCATTCCTAAAATGTAAAGGAATAATAAAACTAGGACTAGAAAAGAAAGATATAGAGGCCATTTTATATGGGGCTTGTGAGACCATTTTGAGATGACTGTAATTTATCTTCTAAGCTAAACGGAACACACATTTGAAAGTTATGTATTCTGCTTTGTACTTTTGAAAAAGCAGACTGTAGGAAATGAACATCACAAGACAAATTAAAAGGTAGAAGACAAGTTAAAGACTATTACTGCACTACTTCTATGTTAATAAGGCAGAATAAAAATTTCTCTGCTCTTCAATTCTCTTTGAAATCCATACAAAATAACAGGGAGGGGTAATTCAGTAAAGCAAACAATAACTTTGACTAAACTAGATGTTCATGAACCTAAACCATCATCTATGCATAAGAGGTATCAAGTACTGTAAAAATTGCACCAAGTTTCAGGGAAACAGGAAGTTCCCATCTTACTTGGCTAAAGACACATAAGCTACATCATACACCACAGAACTTTGGTGGAAAGCCCTCTACTGTGAACCAGGGTGTCCTGCTAGAGAGAAGTTGGATCAAATCCCAGTGAAGAGTACTGTTAGAAGGCATTAAGAACAATCAGCCCAAAGTCAAACTTCCAGCAACTCACCAACCCACTAACTAAATTATCCATCCCAAACTGAAGTTCTAGAAAGAACTTATCCAATGCAAATATAAATAATTAAAAAGAACCATCATAACATTTAGCAAAAAATACCACAAGAAGGAAGCCAAAGATAGGCAGAACACAGTAAAAAGATGGTGATATGAAGCAGACAAGAACTACCAATACATCTCCATGAAATTTAGAATTAGAGAAAAGAAAGGAAAGGAAAGGAAAGGAAAGGAAAGGAAAGGAAAGGAAAGGAAAGGAAAGGAAAAGAAAGGAAAGGAAAGGAAAGGAAAGGAAAGGAAAGGAAAGGAAAGGAAAGGAAAGGAAAGGAAAGGAAAGGAAAGGACAAAGGACAAAGGAATAGGAAAGGTGACAGAACTTTTGTGAACCATAAACTTGAAGAAGAAATGTAATTATCAAGAAATAATTATAACACTATAGGAGCTAAAGAGAGCACAGTTTTTCCCAGTCATAGAACTAGTATGTTATAGAAAACTTTTGAGAATTTTCCCCATTCTATCACTGTGTACTTGGAAAAGAAGATTAAGTTGGAATAAGTAGTTATAAATATATCCATATAAAAGCATTCATGAAAGAAACAAAGAATACACAATAAATAGAAAAACATTCCATGTTCATGAATTTAAAGAATCCATTTTATTAAAATGTCCATACTCCCTAAGGTCATCCACTGATTCGATGCAATTCTTAACCAAATGCCAAGGAAATTCTTCACAGAAACAGGTAAAACAATCCTCAAATTCATATAGAAACACAAAAGACTTCACATGGCCATGGTAGTCTTAAGCGAAATGAATAAAGCAGAGGCATCATATAACTTCACTCCGAAACATACCGCAAAGCACAAGTAAGCAAAAGGAGCAGTGGTATGAAAATAGACACATAGTCTCAGAAATGGAACAGAATGAAGAACACAGAAATAAATCCACACAGTTTCTGCCCACTGATTTTCAAGAATACACAATTGGAATGGGCAGTCTCTTCAACAAACTATGTATGCAAAAGAATGAAATAGGACCTTTCTCTAACATCATGGGCAGAGCGCAGCTCACAATCCCAGAAATGTGTACAATTTCTATGGGTCAAATGAAAACATATTTTAAAAGTAAACTAAACTGAATTGAATACTTGAAAACTAGGAGGGTACCAGAAGAAAGTATTGCTGAAAACTCCATGAAATTGTTCTAAGCAATTAGTTTTTTGATATGCTCTCAAAATCACAGACAAGAAGTACAAAACCAGGCAAGCATAATTATATTAAACTAAAAAGTTTCTGCACTACAGGGGAAAAACAATCAGAGTGAAGGGACAACACACAAATAGGAGGAAAAATTTGCAAACTTCCTATCTGATAAGGAGTTAATATTCAAAATATATAAGGAACTTTATTAGTAAAAATAAAATCACCTGACTAAAAAGCAGGTAAAATTTTGAATATACATTTCCAAAAAGAAGACATACAAATGATCAACAACTATATGAAGAAATGCTCAATACCATTAATCATTAGGGAAATGTAAATCAAAATCTTACTGAGATAGTACTTCAGTTCTGTTAGAATACCAACTACCAAAAGAGAATAACTGAAAAAGATGTAGAGAAAAGTGATCCTTTATACACTGCTGGTTGAAATGTAAATCAGTATGGTCATTATGGAAAAAGTATGAATATTATACAAGATATTAAAAATACAATCAATAGGGCCGGGGATTTAGCTCAGTGATGTAAGCGCCTGCCTGGCAGGTGTGAGGCTGTGAGTTTGATCTCTGGTACCAAAAAAAACAAACAAACAAAAAAACCAACTAATACACAATCTAGCAATCCCACTATAGTACTGGGTATTTATTCAGTGGTACTAGAATCAGTATAACAAAGAGACATCTGCACTTTCATGTTTACTATAGCATTATTTACAATAGTCAAGATGCAGAAACAATTTAAGTATCCATCAATAAAGAAATGGACAAAGAAAATGTGTATACATTAGTCAGCTATAAAAAGAAAAGAAATCCTGTCATTTGTGAAAAGATGAGTGAACCTGGAGGACATTATGTCATGTGAAGTAAGTCAGGCACAGAAAAACAAAACATCCTATTATCTCACTCATATGTGAATTCTACAAAAGTTGATCTCATGGAAACAATGGAATTTATCAGAGGCTTGGATGGTTGAGGGAGAAGAAAGGTTGGAGAGATGCTGGTCGAAGAATACAAAATTATAATTAAATGAAAAATAAGTTCATGAGATCTATTGTACAGCCTGGTAAGTGTAGTTAATGACAAAATACTGTATTCATAAAAACTGCAAAGAGTGCATATACTGTGTTGTCACACACATGCAAAAAAAAGATGACTATGTAGAGTAATGCATAAGTTAATTCACTACAAGTTAACCTTTCCATGCTGTATATCATGTATGTGATTAAATTTTATTTAAAAATTAACTTTAAAATTAGAATATAAATAGTTGTACTAAGAAATAACTAATTCATGTATACATCTATTTAGTTATGTGTTTTGTGGAAGTCTGTTTGCTTTTTCTACTTTGGATTACTTCTTTGTGAGTCTCAGTTGGAAGATTTGCAGATGACAGCTCCCTTCCCACTGATAACTCTGCTTTGTAGAACATTTATATGTTTCCTTTTAAGTGAAGACAACACTTCTCAAATTAAAGTACCCATGGAAACTTGGACATAAGAGAATCTCTGGCAAAACAAAACATTATTTTACATAAAGCATTATGCAATTTAACTGGTAAAAATTAAATTTATTTGTACTGAAACCAGCATAACCATATTACAGATTAAAAAGCAAATGCCACTTGAATTCTTAAAGCAATTAAATTCAAAGTTTAATAAAAAAAAAGTTTGTATTTGAAGTTGTCGGTCACTCTGTGTGTCTGAGGAAGTTTGTTCTCTGGAATACAGTTTTCATGAAAAAATGTCAATATATGAAATTATTCAACTAAATACAATTACAACATCTGGGAAGGACTCACTGTATTAAATTAATATGTGCAGACAACATCAATTGAAAGACCGAGACATAGACACACATTGGTTAGTGGCTTCTCCATTAAACAGGGCTCTATCTCACTCCAGCATCACTAAGAACCAAGAAGCTCAGAGATAATTCTTAGACAGCCTTCCACCTACAAATTTCCATTCAAAATCTCTTGCCTTTCAAGATGACCAATTACAAGGTCAAAAACACTGAAAAAAATTTCCCAAATTTCTGCCAGCAAAGTAATAATATATGAAGAAAAAAGGTATTGCATTTGTAAAGGCAAAAATCTTCAAAAACTATTGAGTATCTTGTGATGTCTCAGTTTTTCCTCAATAAATCTGGAGCTGAAATGATACGCATTATGACTATTCACACCTTTACAATGTAGAATAATGTTCTGCAGTAAGTTTTGGATACATGTATTTTCTGATAAACGATGAAATGTTCTACATTTGTAAGCTTGAACAACACAACATTCTATTTAAATAACATTGCTTTAAATATGCTTTTTTTCTTTGAGAAAGGCTCTTTTCTTCTTAATTTGCATCTTTAATTCAAGAGCACACTTATACATAGCAATCTCTACTTCATCCTTCCTCGGAATGTCTACATGATTTTCTTTCTTGGAGATGAATGGAATTACCTATGGATTATCCTTTTGAGCTTTCCCTAAAGACAAAGGATAGATTGGCTGAATCTTGGGGACCCATCCACAGGTGTCTATTACTTTTTGAAGAGAATCATCCATAAATAAATGTCTGTCTCCCTCCCCCAAGTTCCCAACATATATACCCTCTACCAAGCACTTTTGAACCATCACCTGGAGGGGAACTGGCCAAGGGATGGGGTCACCACATAGGAGTGAGCTTAAAATAAACATGTAGGGTGGGTATTAAGGACAGAATTGAGACACGAGAATGGAAATTCATATTCTGAAAATACTCAACAGAAGACCCCCAGGCAACTCTCAGTGTGGTCCAGAGGTATGACCTATTCAACAGTGAACTATTTCTCTCTGACAATAGATTGTGGATGTGGTAGGGGAGTTGTGCAATACCCATAACAATTCACAGACCTGATCAGAGAAATAAGGCTCCTTTATTATTGGTTACCATCATGGAATTATAACAGAATACAAAAGAGGGATGCTAGTTTTACAGGCAACTGAGTTAGACAGAAATACTGTAGGCAGTCAGAGAGGGCTGGGCCCTCAAAAGAACCAGTGCAGAAGGCCAGATACCTTGCAACTGTGGGGCAGACAAACACCTCTGCTGTGGGCTAGACCTTAAGACAAAAGATAAATCAAATGCACCAAAGATAAGCATCGGGAACTGATATCCTAACTAGGTCTCTATCACCCTGAGGAAGCCAGGAGTCACCATCCCAACCCCCTACAGGAAGAGTCACTTCAGTATTCATACCCGCTTGCTATGTGACTAGCTTCCCTATTTGCCCCCAATTTAATCAATTTTACCTGAGCAATTATATTCATAATCTTATTGGTTGACCACAGTTCTGTTCCACCTCATGCCCATCTTGTGAGTTCTCATTCTAGAATGGCCTCACTTTGTGGTTTTACTCTATAAAAGTCCCTAGAAAAGATAAGAGTCTTTAGCAACCCACTCAGTACCCCTTCTGTCTCTCTCTCAGACAGAAGCTTTCTTTCTCTCAATAAATATATTCTGCCTTTAACCTCCATTTTTCCTAAAATTCATTCTTCCATTTAGAGAACACAAACTTGTACCACACATCTAGCAGGTTGGGAGTTTCATTCCCCTATATCACTAGGATGAGCCAAGAGCTGTGCTACCTCTATACTCTGCTCAATGCTCTGAAAGTAAACAATTACATTTACCATGGCTTTCATCCTAAAATCTAGAAGGTAAAGAGGAAAGGTACACATTAAAAAGGAAAATGAATGAAAAACCCTTACACTGAGATCAACTCCAAGCACGTTTTTTTGTTGTTGTTGTTGTTAATTTCCCTTTTTTATGCCAGTCTTTCCTCTTTACCCTCAGATTTTGTGGTATGGACCACAGAAACCTATCGCTTTCTACAAGCATGCAGTGAGCACCCATCCTATTCAAGAACAAGAGGAGAACTCACTGGGATATGGCTTTGTGTCAACTGTGAATGTTCTTTCTCATTCCCTTCTGTCATTTTTATTTTATTTCTTTTTCCCTTTCTGGACCACACCTCGGAGAGTTCCCTAGGATCTTTACATCTAGATTTTTTACTCTGGTGAACTCCAGTCTTCTCACAGGAAAACGACTGCCCCCTCATGTGCTAACACTCTTGCTCCTGTGGTGAACATGCAGAACACTCAGGCCTGGTCACCCTAGGACATTCTGTTTGTTCTCTATGAACCCTTGGAAAAGTCCTAAGTGAAAACCTATTTCCCAATGGGCACTCCTTATGGAATTTCCAGAACCCTTATCGCTGTTATGTAAATACCACCTTTATTTTCCTTCTGTCAACCTTGAAGGAGTAATGCTCCACAAATTCAGTCTGAGCCCTGAAACTACTGAGGGACAAGAGTCTTCACTGAAATCAAACATGCCTCAGGGTGATTTAACGTGCTTGGAAAGCAGGGCTGTAGATGTGATCTCTGAGCACTAGCTTTCCTTGCTCACACTTCGTTCAAGGGCATGCACTATTTATTCCCAGGCTTCTGCATTATCCTGAGGACTGGAAGGAAAAATTGCAAGACCTTGGTTCTAAGTGACATCCTCGCTACCACCACTGTGGCCCCAAAGCATCTCTAATTAGGTAAAAAAGACCCAGAATTCCCTTGGCACTGAGACTCTCCATCCACTAAATAATCCTCTCTTTGTTTTTGTTGCCTCTAATTATGAATATTTCTCTTAAGACAATGAACAAAGCACCTACAGTGAAAGAGAGCAAGTGAGAAAGAGTGAGTGAGATGAAAGTTATAGCAGCCACACAGAGTGGCATTGAGATGACAGAAAGACAAACACACTCTCTGTTCACATGGTCACCAATCCATTCAGGGTGGCCAAATAGCCTCAAAGGTAACATCACCACCAACAGCAGGGAGGGATGAGGCAGGGGCAAGCTGGAAGGAAAGAGACAGAGATGGGCATTTGGGAAGAAGTGGGGAAATAAATCCCAGAACATATATTAGAGGGATGTTTGGTGAGCCCTTCATTTGAGATAAATTTCTATTGTACTCTTCCATCTCATTATGTCCTAGTCTCTAAGACTCCCCTGCCCAAATGCATACACCAATGATCCTCTTGTGAACTGTGCTTGAAACACACTGTTTATTTTTTAAATAGCCTCTTATATTTAAGCACATTTGGCTTTCAGAAAATAGTACTGTTTGACCATTAGCTTGTACAATCTGATTTCTCCCAAATACTTTTCTTACTCAGCTTGCTGAGTCCCTAAGAGCCCTTTGAGTTTGACACTTTACTGCCACCTACTGTTAATTCTCACAAACTCCAACAAAATGAGGAGAAAGGAATTTCTTTCAAATCTATGAGAGACAAGAGAAATAGGAAAAAGTGAGCAATGAACATAGAAACGAAATGGATAAAAGAAAGAGATCGAGTCAAAGAAATTAATGCTTAAATTCAATATGAAAATCTGGAGCGATGATGCCACATATTAGCATTTTGAAGATGAAAGAAGTTTTTAGCATGGCACAGTCAGAGCTAAATAAAAGATGTGAGGCTCCACTTTAGAAATCGGCTTTTGCAATATATTTGCCAGCCTGAAGGGGAGTAAAGAAAGAGAAAAGGCATATTCTTCTAAAATCCAGCCCTGCAAAGACCTTCCCACAGTGGGGGTACCTTTTAAAAAAACTGAGCCCCTGGCTTTACCCTAGGGACTCAGGAGCCCTGACCAAAAGCTCCCACTGAGATATAATCCATTTGGATTTTATGAATGCACATTCTCTTTTAAGCAAGAAGCTCTAAATGGAGAACACAAGTCATGTGAGTACCACATGCAGGGTTAGCATGTGAAGCTTCTAAGAAAGCCCATCTCACATTCAGCTCAGGACACTCAGTATCTACTTCGGGGTGCAATGGTACTTGACAGAGGCTCATGCACACTGAATTGTTTTCTGAAATCCAAGTAAGAGCTCAAAATCCAACTTTAGAAAATGAAAGAAAAAATAGGAAGAATTGTGCTTGGGCATTTCTCCTAAAAATAAATGCAATGCTCCAGAAGTTTTCTTGTTGGAATCTCCTCCTTGTCCACAGCTCAGGAGACAGTGCTTCCATCAAGACACTGGGGTGGGAAACAGGATCTAAAAAGTATCTACCTCCTCCCAGCTCTTCTGTGTTCGCAGAAAGGAGAGCTTCTCGGTCATACATCACGACTAACCATAAACAGTGAAGGAAGTCTTTGAGAAAGTAAGGAAATACACACACACACACACACACACACACACACATATCATAGTGACATTGAGGACAAACAATAAAAGTGTTTTCATAGATGCCACCTTCAAGATGAACTCCATAAATTCAATATTTGACTATTAAGCACTGCTGTGAGTTTAACTCCTTTTAGCAGATGTAGGAGACATTTAACTTAGAACATTTCATCCCCTCTTTGAGGGAATTCTAAGGTAATTACAAAGTGTCTTTGACATCAAACAGAGAATTAGAGAAAACTAAGACAATGCTATCATTGTTGTCATGTGCAGTGGTTAGCAAAAGATCCAAAAAAGTCAGAAACAAAAGAAAATTATGGTTTCCATCTCTTTGATTTCCAAATAAATAGTATCTCCATGTTGTGGAGACATACTTTGTCCTGCTCTCCTCAGAGATGTGGGTTCAGAGGTCCCAGAAGTATTTCAAAAAAGTTCTTCACTCTATATAACCCCTCCACCACACTTGCAGTGGCAGTTTGGGCACCCCTTTCACATTCTTGACCCCACCCCTGAAGGTGGTAGGTGATTACTGGGAGAGGTGACTACAATATATTCTGTACAAACTATGGTTTCTGGTTGTCAGAATCAAAACCAAATCCTTATCTCCAGCCCTGGCAGGCATGTGTTACATGTCTTCCTGTTGCCCACATCTGCTGTGGAAGCCCAGCGACTTGACCAGGTAGAAGCTCTGAGAAAAAACAACCTGACAGTTGGCTTCACCCTGGGCATTTTCTCCCTTTCATAAAAGGAGGAAAAATCATTATTAGACTCCTTGGAAGCCAGGCCCACTTTTCTGATAGCAAGGATATTTCCCCAGAATGCTCTTACAATTATTATTTCCAACTAAATGTTAATGTCTGTGGTTAGCAGGAGGTCCTGGATGAGAAAAGCACCATCATGTTATAGAACTAACATCTTCTGTATCAGTGACCACCTGTAGCTTGGATATCATCCATCCTCCCCTCTATCCCAACCCATTCATCAAACTGATGAGAGTCACTGCCAAGCTGTCACCAGTAGAGGCTTCTGGAAGAACTAGTGATTGGATTAGGGAAAAGGAGACCAACTGCACAAAAATGGATGGCGTGGGGACTGACCCCAGCACAGAGCTGCTCCAAGGACCTGAGATGGACCTAGTGTACCACAGCCTACTTCCAGCACAGTCTCTGCACACAGCCATTCTTGTACTGGTCCAGCAGCATCCTGGCTTCAGAGTGCAGAGACACAGGAAGTCATTATTTCCCCAGGTTCAGATAATGGCAAAGTGGCTTTGTCATGAAAGGCTCTGCCACCTTCTCACCAGCTTTCTTTCCTCAATGCCCTATGCAGAATGTGTTCTTGGCAGGAGACAGAAATCTCTTGTTTTGCTTTTATTTTATTTTATTTTTTTTT
>RJWM01025937.1:0-28705 GCA_004363535.1 Dasyprocta punctata | reverse complement strand
GAAAGGTCCTCATGTGGTTCTCCTGACTGGCACACATTCCTGGACTCTGCTTAGGCAGTGTCCGGGTGGACAGTTTAGAGAAAACGCAACATCACTTTATGACATCCCTCACGTGTTTGCACACCTGAACCACGCCGTCTGAGAGACTTCTTCTCGGGGGCGACGCTGCCCCTCCCTGCTAGTTTCTAGACCTTGTACCACCCTGGTCACTCTCTGTCTTCTGACTTAATCTTTCAGCCAGATGCTCCTAGAAATAAACCCACGGCGTCAAGTGTGATCTCATTAATGCAGAGAACAGGGATCCTTGGACTTCCATTGCTTCATTAATGCAGACTGTTTTAAAATAGCTATTTCCTCAACTCTTGCAGACCTCCACCAGCCTCAAAGGCATCTAACTCGTGAGGCTTTTTCTTATGTGCCCTTGAGGCGCTTGGTAGCCCACATCCTGTACGTGGGAAGGTGTGTCAAAGCATTGCTGTCTGGTTTACATTTATCCCACTAAATCTCCTCTTGAGGGTTTTGGCCCCAAAGTCTCACCCTGTTTTGAGAAATTTCTTATGATTCATTTAAATGAACATGTTTGGCTACCAGTTACAAATTGCTCACTTTAAAGTTATTTCATCATCTAATTCCCAAGCAACATTTAGGTCATCTCCATTCCAAAACAGATCCCCCGGGAGGGTACCCTGGCTCTCTGATTTGACCCTATGAGGAGCCCCAGGTAGGCCCTGGTCTTGGGCCTCTGGCCCACACACGCCACGGGGAGAAATCTCTCATCTGCGCTCCTGCCTGTGACCTGGGCCAGCGTCAGGCCCTGGGCCGCTGAACGTAATTCATCATCCTCACACCTTCGGAGAAGCAGATCCAGTGAGCTGAGTGCGGGGAGACCAGCAGATGGTTGGGTGGATTCCATGATGGGTGAGGAGCAGGCAGCTCCACAAGGCGGAGGCGCTTGCTTCTCCCGCCTCAGCCTCTACGCCAGCTGTCAGCAGCTGGACACTGGAGAGACCCACACAGCAATTAGCATCTCATTTGTCAGGGGCTGTCAACTCTGAAAAACAAGAGCAACAGCTGACGTTTGAGGAGTGCGAGCTGCTGTGGTCACCGTGGCGAGTTCTTGGTTAAGCGAAAGCTCTTTCCTCCACGCTATGTACTAGACTTGATACCTCTGCTTCTACAGTCTCGCTGCTGCAGAGTGCAATCCGTCTCCCACCGGTGTAGGCGCATTTCCCTAAAGCACTGCGGGGTAGGAGGCAGACACAGATGTAGCATGAGACCAAGGGGCAGCAAGCCTCTGCCAGACCATTCTGATGCTAGGAGGTGGGCAGTTCCGACCCGAGCTAAGGGTGGCCCACCAGAAAGTCTGCCCTGGGGGCCACTCTTGTCTTCGGTTATCCAGTGGCCCCTCACATGCGTAGGCCACTTTATTCATAATAGACGAAGACTGGAAACTGCGCACGTGCCCATCAACAAGAGAAGGGACGAACAAAACGTGGCTTACACCAGAATGCGACTCAGCAAAAAGAGAAACATCACGAAAAATGAACTAGTTACGGCCATCAATCTCGACAGATCTTACCCCTACAGGGAGTGAAATAAACCAGAAACAAAAGGGAAAGAGAGTCTCTCCTGGCCCAGAGCCACTGAGTTTAAAGCATAAACTTTATTCTTCCTGCAATTTTGCAATTTAACAGTTCCATGCCTGTTTATGGGACTCGGGCAGAAAACCAGACCATCTCTAAGTCTGCTTCATCAGTCACTGATGGGATAGGACGGGCTCAGCTCAGAGCTTGGGCTCCGCTCAGGCCTCGTCTCCCGACTTCGTCCTCATCTTCTCCTTCCCCCCTGGTGAGCAGGGTAAGGATGTGGAGGAGGGGCCTTTATTTTAGGCAAAGCAGGATTTCACCGCATTTCACCAACTGTCTTAGTCCATTTGTGTTGCAAAAGGGAATGTGTGAGGCCGGGTCATTCATAACAAATGGAAACGTATTTCCTACCATTTCTACAGCTGTGAAGTCTAAGATCAAGGCTTCGACATCTGGGGTGGCCTCCTCACTGCATGCAGGTGGCAGGAGTCCAGGAGGGGACCAATGCTGAGTCTTTGAATGTCAGGAGGCAGAGAGGGACAGCCACTCCCAGCACCTTGCATCTGGGATTACATTTCCACCATGGGAATTCGGCGGGACAGACTCTAGCCACAGCACTAACTAAGCTGCTCTATTTCTTGCTAATATGTGTGTCTCTGCACTGAACAGCCCTGGCTATCATGCTCTAAGCACACTCCTGGCTATTTTTAAGATTCCTTTCTTAGGGATGTTGGTGAATTGATGGGTGACAAAAACATTGCTATTGGAGAGAGAAGAAGAGGGGGTGATGGTGAGTTCTAGCTCTATAGGGTTCAATTCTAGCTCTGCGCTTACAGACTGCATAACCTGGGACAAGTCACGTGATCAGTCTCCTTCTGATGGGCTCAGTAGCACCGCCTGCCTCAGGCTTGCACAGGAGGCCCTCCGGGTGGCACCCCGGGTTCTATACCCCTAGTTTCAAACCAGGCACAGGTCACGAATATTTCTAAAAGTCTCATCTGTACTGAACATGCAGAGTTTTTTTCTCCCTTGTTATTCCCGAAGCAATATAGCGTTCCCATTTACACCGCATTTATATCATGTCAGGTTGTCTAAGACATCTAAAGGTGGTTTGAACTCCATGGGAGGAGGCCCAGGTTATGTGCAAATACTATGCCGCTTTATGTAAGGGACTCAAGCCTCCGCGGATGTTGGCATCCGTGGGGGTCTGGAGCCCAGGGATGACCGTCTAGGTTAAATGTGTTCATGTTCTCCTTCTTCTCTTTCTCCTCCTCTTTCACCTCTTCCGCCTCCTGTTATTCTTATAATTAAGTGATTACTGCTTCTCTCTCCAGGAAGCATCAGGCTCCAAACTGGAGCAGCGAGGAGCAGCGAGCACGGCAAATGGCTCAGGCTTCTCTGACTCAGCTGTGGGTGGGCCGCTGTGCCACCGGCAGAGCTGAGCCTGAGAAGACTCGCCTGTTCCAGGTCTGACCCTGAGTGTTAACCAACAGTGGGATCGGACTTACGGAGGTTCCCTTCTGAGCCTTCCTCCGGAGGCCGAAGGGCCCTGTGAACCGCCTACACCACTGCCTTCCACCACCCCAACCTGAATTTAATTGCTCCCTGATATCTGGTTAGGTTCCCCCCACACACCTTTTTTTTTTTCTTTCTTTCTTTCTTTCTTTCTTTTTTTTTTTTTTTGTATTTTGAGGTAAGGTCTCACTGTGTAGTTCAAGCTGGGCTTGAAGTCACTATGTAGCCCAGGCTGGCAGTGAATTTGTGGCAATCCTCCTGCCTTAGCCTCCAGAGTACTGGGATTATAGGCGTGTGCTACCATGCCTGTCTTGGATCTTTTTGAAAAACGCATTTGCTCAGGTTACTTTTGCCCAAGTCCAGCTCCTATGTGAGATGAGGAGTCCCCCGCAGCCCGCCAGCCTTTCTTACCCTGTGCTCCCCTGTGCCGGGTTAACGCTCCATAAACCATGGTTTTGCTGCTGAGTTGTGTTGAACTCGAGTTTGGGAAGTTCCTTCGGAGGTCCTGGGGCATTCTTCCGAATATCCCCAGCGAGGCCGATCTGGTGCTTTAGTCGTGGATGTGACTTCCGAAAACTATACAGTCATTTCTACTCCAAGGTGGTGAATGAATTGAGCAACGACAATCCTATTCTATAAATAAATTTACAAGACCGGTTTTCACGCCCGGCTCTTAAGCAAGGTCGAGCTGCCACTTCCCCGGAGCGGTCCAAGGAGGACTCTGAGCGGGGCCTTCGGTAGGCGCTGGGTACCCAAGGCCAGCGCAGGCCCCGGAGCCGTCATGCTGAGAGCGGCCACTAGAGGGGGGCCGTGTCGCAGACGCCACCGGCGCAGCCTCTGCGGTCGCTCCTGGAGCTTTTATAAAGAGTTCCTGCGGGAGCTGCTGCCGGCCACTCAGTCAGAACCTCCCAGAACTGCCGGTGCCTCTACCGGACAACTCCAGGTCTCTGCCCGAGGCTGACAGGGGCGAGGCACCACGCCAGGGGCCCCCGGTGCAGACCTCCCCCTACCCCGCCACCCGCTTGAGTCTTGTCTCTGAGCCTGATCCTGCACGAGAGGCTCTGGCCCCGGTCAGGGACAAGTCATCGGGTGCCCCCGCGACCTCTTTTTATGACTCCGTCTGGCCTTGGCTGGCTGTGGGGACAGGCTCCGAGGGGCTGCCTGGGTCTTGGCGGGACGGCAGCCGGCTCTCCCACCACCACCGCGAATGCTGGGGACTGAGCGCCAGGCTCTGTGGCCTCAGCGGGGGCGTCAGGTGAGTCTGGGCGCTGACTTTGTCCCGGCGTCTCCCTGGGCGTGGGCTCCTCGGTGGCCGCTCTGCCCGGCTCCCATCCTAGCTCCGGAGCCTGTTGGGGTGCAGGTGGGAGAGGCGACAGCCCCCCTCCGGGTGCTGTGTGTGCGCGCGTGACACGCAGTGCAACAGGTTGGGACCTTTGATTCGTAAGCTTGTTTATAAGACAGCTGCGCTTCTCCAGCTGCGGGTTGCAGTTCAGGGTCACTAAGGACAGTCAGAGGAGGGAAGGGCTTACAACCTCCTTCGCAGTTCTCTCTCTCGGCCACATTCCTAGTGATTTTCACTGGGTTTGGACGAGCGAGAGGAGGCAATCCGAGGAAGTGGTGAGCCCTGCGGAGTTAGAGGCGGGACCCATCTTTAGGGTGACAGGCACCCGACTGGCAGGAAGAATTCATTCTGTCCTTCCGATGCCTGGAGGACTTTGAGAATCAGGGTCCCCACCCAAGCCCCACGCTGCATTCACAGTTGCTCTTTGCAAAGCAAACCCCGCATAGCTTGTTTCGGGGACTGGCTCGGGGAACCTGAGACTGTTTACCTGGCGGAAGGGTGTGCTCACCAAACTGTGGCACCAGCTGCGGGGTGTGACCTTCTGGTACAGCCCTTCTGTGTGGCATGTGGATCCCCTGGCTGCACGGACCCCGAACCATGCAGGCGATGCACGTGAGGCTGAGAGAAGTTGGAGCACCGGACTGTGTTCCCTGGGTGACTGAGGAGAGTAGGAGCTGGGGTGGAGTCCTGGTCCTCTGAGTGACCCGTGCCCACAGGTCTGCAGAGTGGGTTCAGGGGACCGAGGGCTTTTGCAGCTTTCAGCTGCAGAGTCTCAGGGAGAACCCCGTCTCTATCCTGCCCAGTGAGTGTCTTGGGTACCATGACCTGGGAGTGAGCATCTGCCTCGAGAAATCAGTGGAGCGCCCCTCCCTGCTTGCAGGGCGGCCTCACTCGGGTTCCGAATGCTGAGGTCCAGGCACCCTGGGCTTCATTCCCAGGTCCCTGTGGCTCCACACCCAGTGTGTTTTTCTCCTCCCGGTCTCAGAGCCTCCCTTGGGTCTGGGCCCTGCCAGCTAGGGTGTGTCACCAGCCTTCTGGGGTGCGACCCTCTTCACTGCCTGGTCTGGGACCCTAAAGGTGACCGCAGGGGCATCCTGGGCAAAGCAGCCCACAGCTGAGACAGTGCGTTAGTGGGAAGCCCCAGTCTGCTGTCTCCTCCCTGATGTTCTCTGGTTCTTGCTTCTTGGGTCTCGGTTGGCTCATCTTTAAGATGGGATCCATGGAAGCACAATGCACCTGCCTGCCCCTCGCTGTGCTCCTGGAAGGAACCTTCAGGACAATGTCAGGGCAAATGGTCCATGTCCTTCAGTCCTGAGCACACGCCAGCGGTTTGCATGTGGCCGCCACACTGCACAGCCAGCTGCGCCTTGCCCCAGAGCACAGACTTGGCCCAGAGCTGTTAAAGACCCATGATCTGAGGGCCAAGTTCCTGCCCCTTGAGCTCCCCAAGAGAGAGAAACAGTCCCGAATAAAACCAGGACAGCGGAACGAAGTGCTTAGCTCTCCTTTCCAATAACAAACAGCCGAGCGTTTCCAAGCTCATCTCCCTCACGTCTGGCGGCCCCAACCCCTCTCCCCTACCCTCTCCCGCTCCTCTCCCATCAGCTAAGGGGAGGTGGAGAGGAGGCAGCCCGAGGATGACCCCGAAAGGCCCAGATACCAGGTCCGTGTGGCCCAGGAGCTGGCTGGAAGGGGAGGAGGTGCAACAAGGACAAGGACGGTGTTCGTGCCCCAGCCTGCAGGGAGCAGCACCCCGTTTGTCCTCGCTGGTGACCTCTGGCCCTGGCTGCTGTTGCCTTTGGCAGAGCGAGGGTTATCGCAGGCAGAGGAGACACTGGCCCAGGAGCCAGGCCAAGGGAGGGGCGCTGCACACAGATCGTGAGACCGGGGAGGGTCCTGCAGTGCCGGAGCAGAGCAGCCGGGGCTCCACCTAGAGGCCCTCGCTGGGCGGAGGCTGCGGACCGAAGACATCATAGCAGGAGGCCCGGAGAAGCTGGCTGGGAGCGATCTGGCCAGGAGGAGAGATCCTGCCGGGGCCGCGGACCCCCCTTTCTCCTGGCCTTCCTACAGCTGCAGGAAAGGCTGGGGGACAGCACCCCACACGTGTGCGCAAGTGTGTGCACGTGTGTGCAGGTGAATCTCTGTGCTAGGATGAGGGTGGGGCCCGGTACCAGAACAGACAAGAGCAGAAGCCCCCACGCCTGCTTTCCCACTGGGCTTCTCGGCCCCGAAGCCAGAGGAATCTGCAGACCAAGCCGAAGTCAGGAAAGCAGGGCTCTCCCAGGTCACCCCACCCATCAGCCACCCAGGAAGAGGAGCAGACTGATCCCTGGACACACAGCCACGCCCCCCACACCTGCCAGGCGCTGTGGCCTGGCCTCCCAGGGCATCGACCTCTGCACAGCCCTCGGGTCGTGCTGGACCTGGGACCCAAACTCCTAGGGTGTTTCATCTTCTAAAGAATTCATTTAAAAAAAAAAAAATAGACTTAAGTGTGGTAGCACACACCCGTAATCCCAGTGCTATGGGAGGCTGAGGCAAGAAGACTGGAAGTCCCAACTCAGCCCGAGCAACTCAGTGACTTAGCGAGACTCGGTCTCAAAATAAAATTTAAAAAAATGTTGAAGGGCTGGGACTGCATCTCAGTGTGACGGCCCTGGGTTCAATCCCCTGAGTGTATATGGGAGGGTAAGGATACAAACTATTTTACAAGTATGTAAATAAATATTTTGTAATTTTTTATTTTTTAAAAAGGATTTTTCTTATTACACAAGGAATGTAAACTCAGAAAATCTGGAAGCAAAATGAAATATACCACACTCACCATCCCTTCCGGCCAGAGTTCGCCATGCCTGGCTCACTTGGGGTCCCCAACAGGAAGACAGCCTTCCTGGCCCGCAGCGCGTCTTACCAAACGCGCACGCTGCCGGCCACACAGGATTTCCTAAGTCAGTGGCTGCCCCTGGAACACTGCAGGGTGGACCCAAAGTCCCTGTGGGCCAGGCTCAGGGGACATCTGGACAGGAGCCCTCCCTGGTTTAAGGGGGCTTCCGCTGAGACTGCCTGCCTCTCAGGACCCCTGGCAGCTAAGTCCTTGCCTGGGCCTCTCGGCTCTGGTGGCTCCTGACCTTGTGTCCCCACGGTGCACCCCTGTGTTTAGTTTCCCTCATTCCAGCAGGAGCAAAGCCTGGGCCTCTCTCCTGGGCACCCTTGGGGTAGCAAGATTGGCTCCCAGGCCCTGCTCAGCATTGCCACAGGGTCCCCGCCCAGGGCTGCAGCCAGTGTGACAGCCACTGAAAGGAAGGGACAGAGCTCACCGTCAGAGAGGCCCAGGGCACTGAGCACTGCAGGGGTGCGGGTTGGGGTCCCCAGGTCCTGCAGGGTGGCGTCTGGCTGCTTTGATGAAGAGGGTTGCCGTGCTCAGGCTCCAGGTGGCATGGTGTGGGCGCCTTGTTTTGTGCATTGGTTTCTGTGTCCACCTGTGCTCGACTCTCCTTTCCCCCCAATCTGTGCTGTTGCAGGACCTGATGGAGAACAAAGCCATGTACCTGCACACTGTGAGCGACCGTGACACCAGCTCTGTCTTCGAGGAGCCCTTTGATGGCCGGAGCCTGTCCAAGCTGAACCTGTGTGAGGACGGTGAGTGCTTCTAGCTCCACCTCAGTACAAGAGCTGCCGTGGCATCACCCCAGGGTGCTGGTCACCTCTCTGGCCAGTGCTGTCTGTGTTGACCTTCAGGCTTTGAAAGGTCTTTCTGGTGTGTTTCTTGCTCACTCACCTCACCAGAGCCATGTGGTTGGCCAGCTAAGTCCCTATCTATAGATGGCTAAGTCTAGGCTGAGCGTAGCATGGGGAACCCACGGCTGGTTAGTCACGGAGAGGTCCCAGAACTGAGTCTCCTAGCAGCTTGCTTGGGGCTTTGCCTCCAAGAGAGAGGCTGGGGCCAGACGAGGGCATCCAGCCACTCAGCCGTGATCCTCTTGGTAAGAGGAGCCTCTAGCCCATCACCCGGAAGCATTCATGAAGAGATGGTGTGCCTGCCCTGTCCTGCAATGGGAAGGGGTCCCCAAAGATGCCACATCTTGGGGGCTGGGTGTTTGCTAAAGTTCTGTTAACCCAGCTGGTGTCCCTTGCTGCAAGGAGCCCGGAGCGCTTTGCCAGCAGCTGGTCCACTGGACGCTGAGCAGGCGCTTAATAAATGCTGGCATAGGAGGGGAGGCGGAGTGCCTTGGAGAGGCGGGCAGTAGAGACAGCCCCAGCAGGGAGAGGAGACAGTTCGTCCCGCTGTGTGTCAGATGTCGTGCTGCTCCAAAGGCCAATGGGACCAGTCCCTGCCCTCCATGGAGAGGGTGCTGCCTGGGGATAGCCCCCAGCTCCCCCCAGGAACCAGGTGTGGGTGTCGAGGTCCAGCAGGGAGACGGCTTTCAGGAGAAGACCTTGGAGACTGAAAAGGATTTCATATGAGAAGAAGTGGGGAAACTCCTGCCAACTTGTTCCCCGGTGTCAGGAAAGGCCCGTGGGGCTGAGTGACACCAATCCATGTCCTTGATTCGCCTATGTCCCCGCTGCACATCAGGAAAGGGGTCTGGGTCAGTCAGAAAGAATGGCAGTCAGCACAGTGGGGTGATGGGGGATCACTGTGGCCAGCCTGGGGTGCCAGGGGGCCCAAGGGTGGGAAAGTACAGTGTAGGCAGCAGAGGCTGGGGTCCCCTTTTGAGGCCTCGGTGACCTAATGTGCCAAACGGGTATGCAGAAGGTATCACTGAGGTCCCATCTAGTTTCACAACCTGTGTATAGAAACAGACCTGGCTGTTGAGTTAGGGACCTGCTCCTCTGCCCCCGTGACAAGAGTGCGGGCTGGACAAGGGGGGCCTCTCTGTTTTCCTCACAGCTGCCTCCTCCCGGGCCCAGCATGCAGCAGGTGTGCACTAAGGCTTGCACGAACAAACTAACCAATGCACGCATGAACTAAGGAATGAATTAGTGAGCAGACTAATGAGTGAGTGGATGGGCAGCCAACCGAGCAGTCCTCAAAATCTGCAGGCGGCAAAGCAAACACCTTCCAAACTTGATTTCCAAGTTTTCTAGGTCTTCTGCACTCTGCCCCTGGCTGCCAGGTGCTGGGAGGGGACTAAAAAAGCAGACAGAGCAGAGTGGAGATGAAACTGGCTTCCGGAAACTCCGGGGCTTCTGGCTTGACTGCCTGCCTCCCTTTCATTTCTAAGAGAAAAGTGGGGAGTTTGACTTGGAGAAATTCAAGCCAGGCTTGATCTCTCGCCAAAGGGCTTTGCTGCTCCTCTGATCTTCATCTCTAGAAGTAAAACAGAGAGGGGAGGAAGGTTGGGCCAGGCGGGGAGACGAGGAGGTGGAAGTGGGGAAGGGAGAGAGGCTGGCCCAGGCCACCCTGCTGCCTAACAGAGAGGTGTTAGGTCCGGGAGGGGTGCCAGCTTCCTTTGAGGACTCCGCCTCAGGGTGGAGGGAGCCGGGGAGAGAACACTTCCCTTGTCGGAGGCTGGCCCTGGGGTCTTGGCATGGGGACAAAAAGTTCCCAAAGAGCTGCCCAGCTACTCAGGTGTGACCTTAATGATGGCAGCCTGTAAACACGTCATGGTAGATGGAGCCACATTCTGGCTGTACCCTTCTGACCATCTAGGCTTCCAGGGTCTCTCTGGGCTCCCTTGTCCCCCTCCACGGTACCCCTAAAATGAAATCCATGGGGTCTGCCTGTGCCTTCCTGTTCTGGGCCTTTGTGCCCTCCTGGGGCTGCCCCTTCTTCCTCACCCTATATTCTCTACCTGTGGCTCCCCAGTCTCCCCCTCCTCACCCTTGGATCCCTGCCTCAGAGCCCCGACATCTCGCACACCGACTGCATCCCTGCTGGGCTGCCGTGGTCCCTCGATTCACGAGACGGCAGGATCTGTGAGGTGAGCGCAGGCGATTGGCTCTTCTCGGGGCTCTGCTGGGGCCATGTGCCTGGCAGCCACCAGGAAACCTTGGGGACTATCAGTCTTCCACTGGCTTGGGGGCTCTTAGCTTTCATTCCGAGGTCTTTCCTGAGGAAGGAATTTGAAGGCATCGAGTTGATGGTCCTCAGGAATAACACCCCTGCCTCCGGATTTGGAACCAGTATAGAAATGAACTAGAAGCCAGGTGGGAATTAAAACATGGAATCTGTCTTATGTCTGGCGGTGCTAAATTCCGGGTGTGGTTTACACGGTGGAGCCCTCGGCTGGGATTCCTGGGGAAGTGCCGTTTCCCCAGCCAGCAAGCAGGAGCGCCCTCACGTGGCACCGCCCCTTACCTGGTCACAGCCGCCCCTGCCAGGGGTCCCAGCAGCTTATCCACCCACTGAGGCTGCACCTTCTGGGAGGGCGGAAGTGCTGAGGAGGCCTATTCTGCTGCTTGGGCAGGAACTCCAGGGATTGAAAGGAAAAGTTCCTGTAGCTGCCAGGACTGGGGCAGGATAAGGGAGAGGATGGGTCGCTTTGTCCACCCCTGGGGTGTCTCTCTCTCTCTCCCCAACATCCCTGAAGGCTCACCTACTACATCCTTGGGGAGCTCCCCTGGGGACCCTGCTGTCTTCCTCGCATCTCAGCCATCAGCATCCTCCCGGGCCCCCACTGCTGACGAGGAGGGCTGGAAGGCAGGGCTGTCCCCTTACCTGGTGCCTCACAGGCCATCGCAGAGAGGCCCCTTGTGGCCAGTACTGTTTGGAAGGCCAGTCCCAGGGGGGATCTGGAAGGACCACAGCCACACTGGCTCTGATGGCCCCCTCACACCTCCCTCCAAACCCAGCCCCTCCGGGGTCCCCTGCCCCTGCACTGCTCCTCCCTGCTTTGTCCTCCCATGCAGCTGGGGACCTCTCCAGTTTGGCACCAGGAGTTAGAGGCCAAGGCCTTCAAGTGGGTGGTGCCTGGCTGGGCCCAGTTGCTGGCGGCACTTTCCGAGGGCCCGAGAGAGGTGTTAGTGTCAGAAAAATATTACAGTCCCACTGGCCCTGTGACCTCGGCCCCTCCACCACACCCGTGGCGTCATCCGTGGTCGCAGATGGGAAGCTGGGGGACGTAATGAGTTGCACATGCTCCGGGACGCCTGCAGCCTGGCTGCACGCTGGGCCTGGGGGCTTCCCATTCCTCCCCCATAAAATTAAATTATCCTCCTGGGGGAGCCCCCACCTCTAGCTTCCCATCCATCAAATGTCCCTGCTCCATTTGGTGGAGCTGAGGCTGCAGGCGGTTGCTGAAGGCGGAGTGGGCTTCCAGGAGGGCCTGGAACTGCCCACATGGGGTCACCACCCTCTGCGGGTTGGAGAAGCCCATCCTGGGGCAGAAGTGTAGTAGGGTTAACTCATTCTAGTTATAGCACAGATGGGGATGTGTCCTGCCAGACCACAGCAGACAGCCATACCCTGGCAGGTAAGGCTGTGACCCAAGAGGAGCTGGCAGCCAGGTGGCCTCCTTCCTGGTCTCTCTTGCTGGATGGGGGCAGCTTGGTGAATGAGAAGGCCAGACATTGCAGTTCACAGGCCTGGGCTGGAATCCATGGGCCACACACTACTTAGACCTTGGGCACATGAACTCGAGCCCCTCATCACTATCCTGCACCCTGCCCTCTACTTCTTTGGGTTTGGCCATGGGGGAACCCTGGCAGATGCCAGAAGGAGGAAAGATGGGGGGCATCCCCAGCTCCCACCCCACGGGGTCACTTTGGTGTGGATGGTCTCCTTCTAGGTTCCAGTTACTGCTTCCCAGCCCTGAGTTTTGGGGCTAAGAGTGGCAGTGGTATGAGGACACTGCCCTGTCCCTTGTGGGCACCTTGACCTTGGCCACACCTTTGCATGTACTGGCCCTGTGAAGCCACCATGTTGGAATGAGCCCTTTGCTTCCCCCAGGGCATTTGGCCCCTGGTGCTGGGAGGCCTCATTTTCTAAATAAGAATAATGTCACTCACACTCACCCCAGGACTGGGGGAGGATGCGTGTGGGTTGGCAGAGTATAGTTGTAATTTGGCAGTAAGTAAAAGTGAGTTGACTTTGTCCCCTGGTCTCCTGGGATTTTGGTTCCTCGCTCTTGTCTTTTTAAAGCATCTCCAGGGTCCCAGGGAAGCTGTCTCCAGCATGTAGGTTTACGATGTTAGGGGTCCCTGCAGGAAGTCTGCAGGCTAAAGGTAAGCGGTCATCGCTTTGCGCAGAGGTAGGTGTTGGGTAGTCTGCTGACCTCGCGGATACCCAGGGCAGTCTCTGGTGGCCTTAGCTTTCGGAGTGTGCCCTTGGCTTTCGAAGTGACTGGCCTTCCTAGTGGGAGAGGTATGATTTTAACCAGAAATATAAAAAGGGTGTTTTTTTTTTTTGGTACTGGAGATCAAACTCACAACCTTACACTTGCCAGGCAGGCACTTATGCCACTAAGCTAAATCCCCAGTCCCAAAAAGGGTGGTTCTTGCTATTCTATTTCTAGGTACACTCTTGAGGTTCTAAAGTCTTGTTTGTAGGCCCCAGATTCTAGGACATAATGAACTTGGAGGGGAGAAGGCAAATATTCCCAAAGGAAATTCAAAAACAGAACAGCCCCGGGACACAAAAGCAAATTAAGTAGTCAAGAGGAAGAATTTGGGTCCAAGGATATAGCTCAGCAACACAAGTGCCTGCCTGGCAAGTGCGAGGTCACGAGTTTGATGCCCCGTACCAAAAAAAAAAAAAAAAAGAGAGAGAGAGAGAAGGAATTTTCCAGTCTCTTGTGCCCTGAAGTAGTCTGTAAAGATAGCCAAGACAGATAAAGCAGACAGCCCCAGGCTTTCCCTTGGGGGTGCGAGTAATAGCACCCCTATTCAGGAATGATTGATCTGTGGACTGGCTGGGCCCGGGGACTGGTTCCCCGAAGGACGGAGAGCTGCCCATTTCGTGGCGGCATTAAGTGGGCAGTAAGATGGGTCCCAGAGTCAGGGCTCTCCTGCACTACACTGTGCTCAGGCAGTGGGTGCTGAAGGAATGACTGACCCGTCCTTGCTAAGCCCCCTTCCCTGCCCTCCCGCTACTCACAGTCAGCCCTCTCCGGGTCTCACCCTGCCTCCTCTTTGCGCATCTAAACACCCCGGCTCTGCCATTTGCTGTGGGCAAGTCACCTGACCTCTGAGCTCAACCTTTGCCTGCCAGAGGTGCAGTAACAACGCCCTTCTCTGTCGTTATTGTTATCGTCGTGCCTGGAATTAACACAGTGCTTAGCACTGGCTTGGGGGTGGCCACCGATACTCTGCGGGTCACCTTGTTGGAGGCTGCAGCGCTGTTCTAAAAATTACATGCTGAGGCCGACAGATGGGGAACATCAGCCAGAGATCACAACCGGGGGGCCACACAGGGAAGTACCCTGGCCAGCCAGGAAGTAGAGGGGTCAGAGAAAAAGATAACAGGAGCCTTTGCTGTGGTTTCCATGGGAAAGAACAGATGGAGCCGAATCACCCAGCTCAGACTGGGCCGTGTGAATGATTTCAGAGGACTTCAGGACATAGGGCCCTGGTTGTGTGTTACCTGGCTTTCTAGTGTGACAGTGGCAGATGGATAGAAGCCTGCAGGGTGAAAGACCAGTAAGGAAGTGGTGGAGTTTGGGGTCTGACCTGGTTGGTTTGCATGTGAAAGGTCTGCTCCTACATGAACCATTTGTTATTTCTAAATATTGGCCCTCCACGGTCTGCAAGGCCCTCGATGTCAAAGCATCGCACACAGAAACTGGAAACCTGGTCCCCATTAAATTTGTGTTTGGTTTATTGGTCTTATTTCCTAACAAGACAATGGTCAACAATTAACTGAGCACTTGCTGTACGCCAGGAACAGATGAATCAAACACATACTTTACTCCTTGGAGTGGTCCCTCTACGAAGCTCTATGCGAAGTGATTTATGGCTGTGATTCTGTTCACATTGCTGGCCAGAATTTTCCAACAAAAATCTATATGAGATAACTGTTGGGTCCGGGCCCCAGCAGATGACAGCGGTCCATTGTATTTCTGTGGCTCGGCCAAGCTTCCCTCGGTTGGAAGCTTTTTGTGCGGAGGTGACAGAGCTACAGGCCTCAGGCACATATCTTGCTCGGTCCCATACCAGTGGCCTGGGCTGGGATCTTAGCTTCCCTGTCTTCAAAACCAGACACTCACAACAGCCTTGCCACCCCCTGGTAGTGGGAGTGGAATTAGGGACAGGTGAATGAAACTTACCCATTCTAGCCTAAAGGAGAAACCAGTTCATCAAATCCAAGCAGAAGAGGTGGTGACAGGGAGGTGGCACCTGTCTCCTAGAAAGAGTAGTGGTGTCGTGATAAAAGTGGCCGAGGCCCAGGTTCCTCTTTGCTAACACCTTCAGGTGACTTTCTGTCTTTCACCAGCATCCAGGCGAGGAACCAGGAATCTTTTCGTCCAGGGTCCAGGGCTGCTCTGCAAGAGGAGAGTCTTTTGGCAGAATTTGGGCAGAACCCTGAGCTTGCTGCTGTTTGAGTCTCTCCTGCATTGACATCGCATTTCTTCCAATCTGTGCAGTGTCCATTTGGGGCGTGAATAGACAGCTCGTTCTTCCTGGGGGGTTCCTCGCCCTCTTCCTTCTACTCAGCTATCGATGACTGGCAGACTCACCTTGCCTGCCCTTCTCTCCTCTCTCACCTGGCTTCTCCCCCGTCCCTCAGCCTCAGCTGCAGAAGAAGGTGCATACCAGCCAGGGGCCCTTCCTCCTCATGCTTATGCCTTGCAGAATATAGCATAATCCCTAGACTGTATTCAAGAATTTTTATGCAGAGTAACTTGGGAAATAGGGATTGGGAAAAAGACTTTCTAGGGAAGTGCCAAAATGCTATCTGTGGACGTACTAGGAAAAACTGTCCTAGGTCATCATCAATCTAAACGGAATTGGCTCTGACTGCCCCTCCTTCTACTCACTCTCCCTTCCTAGGAAAGGCTAAGACCCCTTGATCATGCAGAAGGCCACTTGGTACCCTCAGCCACCAGCCATCCCATTAGCAAACAGCATTTTCGGAGGGAAAGTGAGCAGAGATCCCCATTATAACCCCAATGCTGCCGCAACTTCAAAGGCAGAGGTTATTTGGGGCTGCCTCTTACCCTGCAGATTGTACAATGAGAACAATGTGCCTGATGAGCAACCCGCCCAGTAACGATGAGGCTCATCCCAGTGAAGTCAGCCCTGGGTGGGTTTACCGCAGATCCTTGGATGAGCTGTGTGGAGGTCCCTCCCAGCCGTAAAAACCCTGTCTCCACCTGCTGTGTACGAGCTGCAGAACCAAAGAGAACACAAAGAAACTGTGTTCGTTGCTGTTAAAACTTCAGTAGTGATTTTGGAATCATTGTGTCCTGTGTTTTGTGTGGTTCAGACCTAACTGTTTTTTGTGTCGTTTTGTTCGTTTTTGTTTTTTAAGTGAATGCACACTTGTATCAGATCTAATTGGTGACCGTTCTGGCAAATGGGAGGAGCATAAATCCAAACATGCATGGCTCCCACAGTGCTCTAAAATTATTACTGAGAAATTAAAATATTGTTTTTCAAGAAATTGGCAGTTATGCTTGCAAAGGAAGGTCGCATTGCTGGAGGGGATGGTTCAGAATGCTTCCTGGTCAGTTTGCTACTTTGAATTCACCTCCAGGGAGCCCCAAGCCTGTGCCTCCGCCCTGCGGGCTTAGGGATGGCGAGCGGCCTCATGTAAGGGGACCAGGACCCCCAGGTCCCTGCAGCTTGGGGAGCCGCTCCCTGCTCATCTTCAGCTCAACCTTCTGGGACACCATGGTTTTATGTATAAACTTTCCTTTAATGCCTCCAGCCAAGCACTTCCCCGCCCCCACCCTGAGCATGCAGTGTTTCAGCAAAGGCTCTCTGGGCAAAGAAGTGATAGAGTTCTAATCTCTGGGAATAATAAAATAGTTTGAGACAACCTCATTGTGAGTGTGTCCTGTTAAAAAAGGAATCAAAAGACTTTTTCCCCAATAAATTGAGCTCTTAATAATAGACCTTTCGCTCACTTTCCAAGAATGTGTCTTCACGTCCTCTGTTGACATGACGGATGCCTTACTCCAGCGCTGTGGACCTCTGTGCCCTGGAGCTGTCATTTAATCACTGAGTCAGAATGGGAGCGTCCAGGGGTGGGGCTCAGACCTCGAATGTCTGATGAGCTCCACGTATGATTTTGATATTGAGCCGGCAGGAAGGGGTCCATTTGGTTCCAAGGAATGGATCATGCAAGTTACCTGCCAGGGCACCAAGTAGCAAACAGGAGTCCTGATAGGCAAAGAAAGCCAAGCTTTTATTATTTTTTTCCGAATGAAATTTTGCTCCTGATTGTGTTTCTCTGGCCAACTAGAATCTGTCGATTACAATTTGTCAGCGTGTCAGTTTGCATGAGGCAAATGTGAGCCGTGATCTTTGTAGCAGAAGTAAGCGTGTACCTGGGTTTGTTCTTGCAGAGAAGCTTTTGAGGCTCTGCTGTTCATGGGGCACCAGCCTGCCTCGGAGGATGCTACAAACAGAAACACAAACAGCGAGGTGTCCGTAATGAGGATGGTGCTAGGCGTGCACGGCTCTAACACCAGGGGTCCCCAGCATGTGACTGTGCAGCCTGCTGGTTCTCAACAGACTTGGAGTCATATGCTGCTGTGAATTGTTATTTTCATGGTTAGGTATTTGTTTTAAAATATAATAAGAAAATGTTAATGTTCCACTTATGATGGTATAAAGTTTCTTTCTTAAATAAATGTAATTAAAAACAAAAAAACCAGTGGAGCGATGTGAAGAAAGCCATAGCCCCCTGTGACCAGTCCTGCAGGCTGTATCAGGTGAAGATGCTTAAAGATGGGGACATCTGATCCCTTCTGGGGTGATCAGGGTGCCACACGCTCTACCTGGAGATGAACAGTGTCTCCCAGACTGATATTCTGCACTTTTCCTTCAAGTCACCGAGCTTCATTGTTTTAGTGTCTCTTTGCTGGCTCTGAGCCACTGGTCTTGTCCTCTCCAGACCTTATGAGCACCCTTCTTTTGGTTTTTCTTTTCTTCTTTTGGTTTTTTTTTTTCTTCTTTTGGTTTTTTGATCTTATGAGAGGTCACCTCACTTCGAAAGCAAGAGGGAGGACCCTTTCCCATGATCCTCCTGGAGCTCGGAAGAGTGTCTGTTAGTTGTTGTTTTTATGGTGGTGGCCGTTCACCGTATTCCCCGTCATTCTGGTCTCAAGTGTGCCTGAGTCTGCAAATGGCAACACTTAGTAACTGACAGCTTCCTCAGGAACTTCCTTCAGTTCCTGTTCTCCCGTGGAGGAACATTTTCTTCTGATAGCCACAGCCTTCACATTTATAATAACTTACAGACAGCATCGGTGGTTCACTGGTAGAATTCTCAGGTTTATAACTATCCCAGGGAGGACAAGGCTGAGAGTGGGTGTCAGCTCCGCTAGAAGGGCTCGTCCTTCGAGCTTGCTGGGTTATGGCCTCCTCCCTGCGGACTCTGGAGACGGGATCAATACAGCCACACACAGTGCCCCCGCCCCTCGTCTCTGTATCATTCCTCTCCATTCACAGTCTCCGGACTTCTGCCTCTTGTGTGGTAACTTCTGGGTCAGTGGCCACATCCTAATCTCTCATTCAACAAGTAGCTGCTGGGGGGTCCACGTGCACCAGGTCCTGGCCTGAGAACTGGGGAGCTGGATGTAAAGGATGTGGGTGGGCCTCTCGCTCACACGGCTCACCGTCTTTCCATTTCCAGATGTCTATTGTAAGTGTAGTAGTTACCACTGCCACATAACAAGTTGCCCCAAAGCTTAGCAGTGGAAAACAAACATAAATGCCTGCCTTGTACATCTTCTGAAGAAATCATGGGCAAACAAGGAAAGCCAAAATGTTGCTGATTTTTTCAGATGAAGTTTTTGCTCACCAATATGCTTATATTTTGTGTAAACTGAGGGGAATCCAAGAGTGGCTTAGCTGGGGACTTCTGGCTCAGGGTCTCTCATGAGGCCGAGTCAGGCTGTGCGCCAGGGGACGGCCACATGAAGGCTGGACTGGGGTAGGGATCTGCTTCCAGCCTCACTCACATGGCTGTTGGCTGCAGGCCTCAAATTCTCACCACGTGGGCTCTTCATGGGGCGACCGTGACATGGAAGCTGGCTGCTCCCCAGACGAATGATCTGGGAGAGAGAGGGAGTGAGCAGGAAGGAAGCTGCGCTGTCTTTTGTCTCATCTCAGAAGTGACACATCGACTCCTCTGCCATGTTCTGACATAGACCAACCCTATAGAGATGTGGAATGCTGGGCATTCTCTGGGTCCTGACAGATTTTGATAACATATTGTTTTAAAATCATACAAGGATATAATTTATAGAGCTATGACTGAAAGTCAATGCAGAGAGGTCAACACTGTTGAAAGAAGGACCTTTTCCTCACTTTTTCTGAGAGAGGGGACAGGCCACACCAAGTGGGACCATGTAGGGCCTGGCGGAAAAGCCAGGTTTGGCCAGGTCGTAGGAGCAGGAAGGCAGGAGGAGGTCAGAAGCATGATTGGGGTGTCCTTGGGAAAGGTGGGGCGGTACAGAGTGAAAACGTTAGGGCTGGCTGCTTTGAACAATTCAGGTGGGCTCTGGCCTACAGGGATTGTCCCTGGTTGTCTGGTGCCTGGCCCTGGCAGGGTTAGGGATGGGACACACCTGCCTGGAGGAAAGGGGCAAGGCCTTGAATCAGCTGCTCTGTACAGGTGAGGTGGCCTGCGGGAGGGAGGTAAGTGGTTGGGCCAGCAATTTGGCCCTTGGATTTGTAGACGATGCACAGACAGGGAACCTAGGAAATCAGCCAGAACACATGAACCCACAGCGACGGTATCACACAGAGTAGTGTCACTGTGCTGAACGTCCCCCGTGCTCTGCTATTCCTCCCTCCCTGTCCCTACTCCTGCAGCCACTTTTCTTTCCCCATCTCCATACTTTTGCCTTATCCAGAGTGTCACGCAGTTGAAATGAGAACATGCACAGCCTTTTGATATGGGTCTCTTTAAAGTTCCTCTGTGTCTTCTAGTGTCTTCGAGCTCATTCATTTTCCTTTTTTAGAAAAACAAAAATGTAGGCATACTTTTTTTGCCCTGGCCTTGTCAAATGTACAATTACGGAGTGTTTTTCATCTTTTACTAAGCTTAGATAATCTGAGTGGTCCATCCAGCTACCCTGCTGCTACCACTTGAAGAAGAAAGCCCACCTTGTGTTTGGGCTCCCGAATAACTTATCTTCCTCTTTATTTCTCTTTCTTTCCCTTGCTGCAAGCCTCTTGCCAGACCTTTCGTGTTCTGCTAGTGTAACCATTTGTGAAAAATCTCTGTCCAAAACCATTGTATGTAATATTTAGATTTTATTTAGTGTACAAAGCCATTAAGTCTTGCTGAAAAAATTAAACTCTCTCAGGAGAAAGTCTAGGTTCCTTGTACTGGTTGACAAAGGGACCTGTCATGGGTGGGTGCTCACTGTTAAATAAAAGCTGCTCCCCCGACCACCACAAGCATCTGGCTGGTTTGGAGGACAGGTTGAGTTGGTAGCAACCAAGGTAAAAAAGCAACTAAATGTTTGTACTGTCTGACTGACTTTGCAGGACTGAGGTTGGTAGTCTGAGCATGTATTGGGAGGATAACAGTATGCAATATGGCAAATATGGGGGATTCCCTTCTGTCTTGTTTTTGAGATCCAATATTGTTCTCATTGTTTAGTTTTGTTCTGATTTATTGTTTTGTTTTCTTTAATGTTCTGTCTTTATTGGTCTTGTTCTATTTTGCCTTATTTGATTTTACTATGCCTGATGGTATGGGCAGCTACTGTGAAGATAACAAGATATATTATGGTAACCATTGTTGATTTCCTATTATCCTGTTTTGAAGTTCTGTACCACTTTCACTGTTTTGTTTTGATTGGCTTTATTCTGTTTTATTTTGTTAGGTTTTATTCTCTTTAATAAATAAATAAATAGGAATTCCATGTAGAGGGCAAAGGAACTCCTCTGTTTATGGGAAAAATATAGCAATGTCAGTGCAATTTGACCCAGTTCTGTGTTGAGCTGGCAATGTGCATACAGATGACGAAAGCAAAATGCAAGTTAGCGAGTGATTTCGGCCAGGAAACCATATCATTTTCATTGTTTTGTTGGGTTGGGTTTTATTCTCTTTTGTTTTGTTTGCTTATGTTAAATCTGATGACATGAGCAGCTATTTGAAAGATAACAAGACATGTTATGGTAGACATTTTGAATTTACTAGTGGCTTGTTTTGAAGTCCTTTATTGCATTCACTGTTTTGGTTTTATTGTTTCTATTCTGTTCTGTTTGATTTTTACTATGTCCGAAAGTATCTGCAGCTATTCTGAAGACAACAAAAGGCATTATGGGAAGTATTGTTGGTTTCATAAGGTTTTCAAGTTCAGTATCACTTATGCTGGTTTATTTTTGATTGGTTTTACTCTGTTTTATTTTCCTTGGCTTTATCTTCTTTAAAATGAAATTTAAAAAATTTTTTTTTAATTTTACAAAATGCAAGTTAGCCATGTGTATTCAAGGCTGTGTGATTGTCCTCTTCCCTTTCTGCTGTGATGCTCAGGGAAGGGGGAGCAGCCCAGGAGACCTAGAACTACCACTGGGATAAGGAGGACTTACATTTGTGCAGGGCTCCACAGTGCTCTGCCCACAGTTCTTGCTCTTGAAGGAGGCAGACTGTGCTCTATTAGGTTACAGTCAGATACCTATTGACTCTTTCTGGGATAAAAAGGTAACATGCTACCACAGCCTGCGTATTTAGGAGTAAAACTGGTTATATTCTAGTATCGAAAGGAATGTAAAATCCTAGGAAAGAACATCTAGGGTGAGGCAGAGAGCAGAGCCCTGTTCAGTTCTTAGAGGTAAATCAAGTTGACTCTTTTAAATTTGCTAACATTTAAGGAATTATGAAACTGCTCATTGAATTTGTATTTCTCTACAACTTGCTTCACGTCATACCCAATGCTCAATGGAAATGTTAGGTAATAGTTTAGCTTAGCTGTTGAAAAAGCAGTATTTGTAATAAAATGGAGTGAATTCATGAGAAAATGTGCCTCAAGTAACAATAGTTTTAGGAGTCCAAGACTGTTTGCCCTCTAGGCCATCAATAGCCACTACTCCTTCCCTCATAGTGACCAAACCTTTGAGGCCAGGAAAGCAGTCATGAAAGCTGAGAGGCAGAACAGAGCCCTTGAAGCCCCTCCTTGCAGATGGAACTTCCAGAGAACTGCAAACGCCCTACCATCTTTCAGGCACTGAAAAACCGGCCACGATGGCAACCTCCCTCTGTAGCCAAGCTTCTGCTTCACACCTTTTTCACATGCAACACACTCCAGTAAGTGACACCGTCAAACTAGGGGGCAGACCCTCCAGAGAGGTCTCTCACTCATACAGGGCGGGGAGGAAGCGTAACAGGAGGCACACATATTTGGAGAAAAAATGTCCTGCAGTAAGTAGTTCTTGCAAGCCCTGCTGGGATTTGGGTGGTAGATCTTCCCCTTCCTTTCCTCTTGGACAAGTGAGATTAGTTAAGTTTCCTGGCCTCTCCCGGGCCATCTCAGATGGCCGCTTCAAAGGACAAATTCAGCTGAAAGACCATCCGGGTTCTGATGCAGGGCTTGTCACTAATTAGCACTTGACATTTTTACTTGCAAATCAACAGGATCTGAATACACTGTCCCTAAAGTCCACTACAGCAGTGACCTTTCATTATGCCATTCTGGGGGGAAGTCAGTGAGTCACGTGTAATCGTGAGGGTGGGGTTACCATGTTTTCTGGTAAATCTAAACCCGAAGTTGCAAGCTGATGGTCAGATCTGGCTTGCAAATGTGCTTTATTTACACTCCCTTGTGTTTTGAGGTTTTTTTTTAAAGATAGTAAAATCCAATAAAACATAACAGAACAAAGTCAATCAAAACAAAGCAGTAGAACTGGTACAGAACTTCAAAGAAAGACACTATGAAAACAATAGCTACTATAGTATATCTTATTTTCAGAATAGTTGACCATTCCAACAGATATAGTAAAATTAAACCAAAAACAAAACACAATAAAAACAATATACAATAAAGCAAAAAAAAAAATCAGAATAAAGCAAAACAATGAGAACAATATTGGGCCTTGAAGACAAGACAGAAGAGAATCCCTCATATTTGCTACATTGCCTACTGTCATCTTCCAAAGAGATACTCAGGTTGCCAGTCCCAGGCCTGCAAAATCAACGAAACAATGCTAGCGTTTAGTTGCTTTATGTACCTTAGTTGCTATCAATTTAGCCAGACCTCCAAACCAGCAGGTTGCTTACAGCGGGGGTGGGGTGGGGTGGGGTGGGTGTTGTCCTTGATTCTTAGCCCACGCGCTGGTAGGCGTATGGGAGGCGCATGTTTCTTTTCCTGGAGTCCGCGGTCGCGCAGTCCTCCGGAAGGCAGACTAGTTGTCTTCTGGTTGGAGCCACTCTGACCCAACGGGGCAGGTTCTCAAGAGGCCCATCTCTTTCGTGTTTTGAGTTTTTAATGAATTGCCAGCACTTAAAAATAAGGAGATGTATCCTCATCAATCCTAGCACATCTCAAAAATTCTGGCTCTGGCCATACACGGCCCTCATTCCTAGGCGGCAGCCTCCTCCAGAGCAGGCATACTTGGCCCATCTTGCTCATTCCTATCCCTTCCTGACCACTGCAGAAATCTGAGTTTGTAAGTTCCTTTGAAAACTTTCTCTATTTCCTGGAACGCATGAGACAATGACACTTGGTAAAGGACATATATTCGAGCCCCTTTCAAGCCCATTTTTCTGCCACGTGAACTGCCTCAGAAGAGGGATTTGGTTGAGTACATGAGCTATGGACAGCCCCATCTGGCTGTTCATGAGCCTAGATGAGAGGAGAGCTGAAGCTGAACATCTGCTGATGGTCCTAGAAGCTTTATGTTAAGGTGGTTGCATTACAGATGTGCAGAAAGGCTGTGAGAGATTCTACATGAGCATCTGTGTGCATGAGACCCAGAGAGAAAAAGAGGCTGGTGGAGTTTTCAAGCATTTTTTCCTCTTTCTTCTCTTACTGCCCAGGTCCATGCCACAAACGGCGGGTGAGTGGCTGCTGCACCCAGCTGGGCTCCCTGTCGGCCCTGAAGCACGCTGTCCTGGGTCTCTACCTGCTGGTCTTCCTGATTCTCGTGGGCATCTTCATCTTAGCAGGTAAGAGCAGCCCTTTTCTGTGCTGGCCTTTTGGGGTGAGTAGGGGAGCTCTTCACTCCCTCTGTTGGGAGCCCAGGTGCTGCCCTTGTTACCACGGAAACCAGGGAAGAAGCTGCCTTGACAGGGCTCTTTGGTAGCATGTGGGATGGTGGCAGGGTCTACACGAGCCTGCAGAATCTGAGTGCAGTGGTGGAGATCCAGCTGCTTGGTGCGGCTTCTGACTTCCTCCGTCCTCATGGGACACGTCATTGCACTGGGCCTCCTTGGACCTCTGGGGTGTGATTCACACTGGGCGTGGGGGACTTCATCTTAGCTCCTTGTTCGGGGTACCATGAAAATAGCCACAAGGCGCTCTGCTGCTGAGGCTAATCAGGGCATGGCAAACCTTTGCAACTACTGGGGGTAGACTCGGTTCACTCCAGTTCAGCCAGCCTCTCTTCCTCAGTCCTATTTGTGAGATAGGCTGGGGTTTGGAACACATTCTTTAGCCAGGGAGAAAGAGTTCATGGATTAAGGAAGGGATCAAATGAGGGGCCTGTGGATATTGTGCTTGAATCAGCAACACCCCTGCCCCTGCGCCACCGCCCCCCCAGCCCCAGCTCTCCCGCTCGGTTGGAGCCATACAGCAGAGGCTGTGGCTGTCCCCTCCCGGTTCCTCCCAGAGGAGGTCCTCCATTCCCATCTTTCTCATTGGAGATCTGTAGGACTTGACAACATGGGAGCAAGGGATCCGTTTATCCCAATCCAACACATCTCACAGGAGACCCCACCTCCTGCCAGGTGCTGTGCTAGGATTGGGGACCTAGGAGCTTCTCAGGGAGCCTCTAGTCTACAGACCATGGGAGGATCAGGTAGATGAAGCCATTGCAAGGTGGGACACAGTGGGTACCGTGATGGGGCTGGGGACACAGAGGAGGCAAACATTCACTTGGAGACTGCAGCAGTTGCTTGGAGGAGGGTGGAGTCGTCAGACAGGCAGAGCTGATTTGGTGTGCAGAGGGTGGGGTCCTGAGTTAACTCTGGGGCAGGAATCTGGAGGTTCCACCCCTACAGATGACCCCTTGCTGGAAATCCTGAGGCAGATGCCCAGGACCTCCCTGGTTGGGATTCACTCTCTGTCAAGCAGATCTAGTCCCCTGGGCATTGTAATGACATACGCAGTGTGGCTGTGGCTTCAGGTCTCTGTGCTCAGGGGATCAGGCCTGCCATCTGTCTCAACAACCGCTGACCTGCAGCAAGGGGTAGGGGACAGCCAACAGCAACAATAAGAGAATCTCATGATTCATTCCGGGGACCAAAGGACGGTATCCAGCAGATCTATCATGGGCCGAGCCAGCCACAAGATGATTTGAACATGTTCTTGGGCTTCTCAGTGAGAGCTTCGGATCTGGGTTTTGTGGGTCTGGCTGCCAGGACCATAACAAATTTCTGGAATGTTTGGGAAGCATTTCAACCCAGCAGAGAAACCAGACGATGGTGTTACAACTGCTCTGCAGACCAGGAACTTTTAGGTGATGAAAAGTGTCCAGAAGAGAGGGACAGGGCTGGTGGAGGCCTTCAGTCCTAGAACAGCATCACCTCCTGGGGAAGAAGAGACTTCCAGGGGAGGAAAGTTCGCTTCTGGTGTCTGAAGGGTTTCCACGTGGGAAAGAGCAACTATACTGTGTGACCTCAGGGCAGAGCTAGGACCAATGAGTGGAAATTATAAAGAACCAGATTTCCATTCAAAATAGAGGAGAGTTTTTTTTTTTTTTTAAACTAGTTGAGCAACATGACACAGAGAGGCTTTCCCCAGCTTGGAGGTTGAGTGGGATTTACGATGACACTTTGGAAGTGTCGGAAAGGAGGATGAAACGTGGTTTTCCAATTTCATGAAAATGTTGCCACGTGTCCTTTAGTCATTCCAGTTGGAAAACGGGGAAGATTTTTTTTTTTTTATCATTCTAGTCACCTTCAAACCTAAATTTCTGGGTACCGCATTGTCAGTATGGAGGGAAACATTTGGAAGGATTGGATCTGACATGAGGAAACGTGTGTCATCCCTCATCCCTTGGCTCTGGTTGTGTGGTCACTGTCACCTCCCCAGGTTGTTATCTGGAAGTCATACCGGCCCCTGGGAGAGGCATGATGGGGATGACAAGCGAGAGAGTCGAGTTCACAGCTACCTGTCCCATAGGGAGGGGGCCACGGTAGACGAGTCTCCTGTTCCTGGTCTTAGGGAGGATTCTCAGATCACCTGACTAGAAACTTCCAGCAATGCTCCCTTCCCACAAATATCAAGATGGCAGACGTCCATGGTTCAGGGTGAACCAGAGCTGGCCGGGCACTCTGTTGGATTCCTACGGTGGGAGCTCCCGCCTCTTGCTGTCCATGCTCCAGGGAAGTCATCCTGCCCAAGACATCCATTTGAGTCAGTCTTAGTCTTCAAAACCTGTCACCACAAATCTCATATATCCTACTAATAGGCGACAAAATTATCCATTGTGGCAAGTACCATATCTCCTAGCTGATTGACAACATATTCTGGGAGTATGCATGCTCTTACTGTTCCAGTATTCAAAAATTACAACCTCACTGTGTCAAAATACCACTCTTCTAAGCTCCCCAGGATTTCTCGTGAGTCATCTCCTTGCTCAAATATTCAAAATAAAAAGCAAATATTGTACCTTCTGTCTATGCATCACCTTAGCTCCCTCGTCAGAAGATAAATCCAGCCCGTCACTCAAATGATTCTCAGTTGGCCTTTCTTCCATCTAACCATCTTTCCTGACCAGCATCCTCTCCAGAACTGTCCCTAGGTGGTCCCATCCCATCCCATCCCCTCAGTTCACAGCTTTCCATTGTCTCCAAAGTGTCTACCACAGTCAATTCCTTCCACCTCCAAATTTTTCTTTTTTCTTTCTCTTCAACACATTTTATCGGTTATCTCACTGGTAGTTCCTCGTTATGTTATTATGTTTTTGTTTTGTTTGAGATTCATTGTAGACAGCACAGACCATTGAGTTTAAACTCATGGATGAGAGAATTGAGCTTGGACAGTTGTGTGGTCAGGAAGTTGCCAAGTAGTCCTTTAGGCAAGGTGTTCTCTGTGGTGGAGTTAAAGGGGCAGAGGAGGTCTCTGTGACTATTTTGGGATAGCACTTCAGTGACAAAGTGTGGTCATCAGAAATTGTCTCTTCCTTCCCTTTCCTGTGCTAACATAAAGGACCTAGTTTGGGGGGGCAGGTATTGCAGGATTATAGCAACAGATGGAGCAACTGGAGCAGGTAGAGCTCCTGGGGAGGGGAGAGGGTGTCCTCTCACACCTCCATTTAACTCTCGTTTTAGCAGTAGCTGTCAGTCATCATTGTCATCTTCAACACGTACTTAACTTGTGCATGGGCGCTTGGTGGTACAAACAAAGGGGCAAGGCCTGGGAATACAAAGTCATGGGATGGGATGGATTTTAAGTGGCACACACACACACACACACACACACGCACACGGGCATTATGATGTGGCTCATGCTGCATGCTAAATAATGCAAAGGAATTCCCAATTCCTGAGGGCTGGAGTCTTGGGGACAACTCAATCTAGGAAAGAATTGTCTAAATGTCATTTGAACGAAAAGTCTCCTTTTTCTGATCACCTTGTTCTGGACTCTACACTCAGAGAACAGTGCGCTCAAAGCCCACATCCTTTGTACTCTAGATTCTGAAATGAGAGTATGACGCCATTGGGCTTCCTTGGGGCACTCAACAGAAACAAGCCCATGACATTCATTCCTTGTGGTTATTGCAAGGATGCCACTGAGGGCGTTGTTCATGATGTTACAGAATGTTGCTTTCCAAGGACCTGTGAGAAATTGTTTTTTGTCTTGGTTGGAGAAAGAGGTTCACACTTCCTGAGGACTTAGTTTCTTTTCGCCTTGAGACTGTGAATCTAAAGGTTATTAAAATCTCCTTGAAAGAGGCGATCAACACAGTCTGGGAGTCAGCTGCTAGCCATCGCCCCATGCGTGGATTCAGAGGTAACTGAAGGAGAGCCAAGAGCCAGCTGTGCTCCACCCATAGCGAGCGTGCAGCCTGTGGGAAAGTATCTGTGTGTGAGCCTCATTCCTGGCCCTGTTCTACCTTCGCTTCATTCTTTCTATCTCTACTTAGTGCACTTTGTGTAAACTACTTGGTCTTTTTTGGGACTAGGAAGGGTATTGCGCACAGTTTTACCTTTAAAAAATTCTGCCTGTTCTATTTGATTCTTTGAGTGCATGATGTTTCAAGTATGTGAGTGGATGAATAAACAAATGAAGGAATGATAGAGACAGGAGAGCTTGTGAAAAAACGATTATTTCAGTTTAACCAAGTATCTAAAGGATGTGAAAACTGAATTGTCATGCAGGGACATTTGGCTAGGAGAAGAATTCGCTGTGTAATTAATTAGATTAACACCCACTCATCATAGCATCTGTACTGACATTACAACATTCAGAAAGAATATTAGGCTAGGAGAGATTGTGCAGGACTTTATTCTGGTATGACACTGGACTTTAGTGCCAAGCTATCTGGGCTTGATCCTGGTTTCTCCATCACTGAGATACTGGCCAAGTTTCCTGATCTTTCTGGACCTGAGTTCCTCCATCTGACAATAGAGAAGGTCAGCTTCCTACCCCGCTTGCCAACCAGGTTGTACTAAGAGTTAAATAAGCTAAAGCACTTAGAAAAAGGTCTGGCGCACAGCACCGTGGTAGCAGCAGCTGTCATTGTTGTTGTTATTACTAGTAGTGACACTACCACTATTGTCGACTATTATCATTGCTCTTTTTTTCAGTTCTGAGCATTGAACCCAGGGCCTTGTATATGCAAGGCGAGCATTCTACCCCTGAGCTACATCTTTGGCCCTGCTGTTTCTTTTTATTGGTTTTCTTTACAGTCAGTTAGGTTTGGTAAAAGCTTGGTAACATAAACTGAGCTTTAGTTTCAGCTCATCTGCTAATACTCCATAATTTTAGGAACATCACTTTCCCATTTGAGTCTTAGTACACTCATTCGTGAAAAT
>RJWM01025936.1:0-28677 GCA_004363535.1 Dasyprocta punctata | reverse complement strand
CTGCCTTGACAGTTTGGCCTCTTCTCCATTACAGCCTTCCCTTCAATTCTACACTGTTTTCTCCAGCACTACTTATAAAAATGATTTTCTTGGGGTTTCTGCCGTGTCTGTGAAAAGGTGGGAAGAGGACTGGAGAAGGATTGGTTAACAGAGAAGTAGAGTGGAGGCAGGACAAGAGCCCAGTGTTTTCTGCATTTTCCACTGCTTTTAGGCCCCTCCAAACCCTTAGGTAAGAGGGGCAAGGTGGAAGGAAGAGTTCTACTTTCACAGAAGACAGACAGGGAAGGAGTGCAGAGGGAAAATAGGAGTTAGTCACCAAGAATATCCCTGCTGTCAGAAAAAATGACCTCTAGACTGAGAGGTATTGTGGCAGGTGGGATAAGACAAAGACATAGCTGTGAAGCTTTGGAAATTTTGCTCCAAGTGTTACAAGAAGATCTATCTTATGGAGGTGTTGCAGAGTGGAGATGATGCATGTAAAGTGCTTGGCACATAGTTGACATCGGTCACTAGTAAAAATGGCTAGTTTCCCAGCAAATATATTTTTCTCCTCATTCCCCGGCAGTATTATTTTTAGTGTCTTCTTGTCTGCTGGCCTCCACCTTCTGAATTATCTAGGACCACAGGTGACTCTTCCAAATTCTAAGGATTTTTCCTCATCCCCCACTTCCCTTAGTGCTTTCCAGCGGGACACACTCATTCCTAAAATATGCAGATGGAAGCTATGGTAACCATGGAGACAGGTTAGGTGGCAAGAAGAGGCAGCGACAGAGGACAAGGACAAATAGGAAGAGAGAAAGCATAGGGACGATTGTACAGGGACCTCGGAACAAGATAAAGAAATTAATCTAAACAAAATACACCAAGGAGAAGCAATGGGAGAGGCTGTGTCACAAGGTTTGCTTATCTCCCTGCTCCTTTCCTGCCTTCCCCCTCCCATGGGAAAGAGGCACCTGGGAATGCCCCTTGGCCTGTCTAAAAATGCCCGAGGTTACCTACTTTCCTCACACTTATCTAAGAGGTCTAAATAAGGGAACCGAGGTCCAAGTTTCTCGTGATGTGTATGTATTCTGTTCTGGGAAAGGTGGGGTGGGGATGTATTGCTGTGTCTGACTCCAGCTGGACCGTGCTTTCCTTAATACCTAAACGACAAGCAGGCAGCCAGCTCCCCCACCTCGTGCACAGTGTGGACAGTTATGTGGATCCCAATCTCCTCTCCACACCCCTCGGCACAGTTTGCCATATGCCGTGTGTGGCAGTCAGGTCTGGCGCACAGGAGCGCATGAACACACCGAGAGCAGAGAATGGAGGTCTGAGGAAGCTCAGTGAAGAATTTGGATGTTCCCTCTGGGTCGCCAAGCAGTAGCCTAAAGAACGCCTAGGTTTGTTGGGACTGAGGGTAGGTCAGTTGAAAAAAAGGAAGTCAGGACTGGAGCTTCTAGGTATTTCAGGGTTTCTGTGTGCTTTGGTGGGGAGCGGTTTGGTGCCCGACGCCCCCACCCGCAGAGGCTGGGCTATAAATAGCACAGTAGAGCTCCGCCTCCCCCCCCCCCCAGCTTCTCTCCTCCGGAGCCGGCGCTGTGCCCGGGGCGCACCGGGAGGAGGGACCAGGATACGGCGCCCGGGCACAGATACTGACACCAAGGAAATCCGGGTGCCCCCCCAAGCCATGTGGACCCCCAGGACTCTGGCTGCACCACCCCGGCTGTCCCATGGCCCCGGCCTCAATCCTGGCCAGGCAGAGATTCTGCGGACATTCAGGTATATCTCTTTGGGTGCACAGTCTGGGAGGAGAACGAGCAGGGAGCGATGGGGCGCATAGCAGAGGAAAAAAAATTTTTTTCTTCCTTCACCGCTGTTAGGTCCCAAACGCAAGTTGCTTCCTTCCCCCTACTCAATTTTTGGGGTTGTAGCAACCTAAAAGAGGTTAAGAACGGAAATATGCGTGTGACTGTAGGGTGCATGTGTGTGGGTGGGTGGTGTTCAGCATCCTAAAAAGGGGGATTCCAAGTGTGGTTAAGAAAAGGGGGATGCTGGAAAGGTCTGATAAGCCGTGGGGTGAGGGTGGGGGTGCGAGTCCTGCGCGTGCACGTACGTATTTGCAGGCGCGCTCATCCTTTAGTGCGGGTGCACCCTTCCCACCTCCTTAGGCATGCGCTGGGGGGAAGGGGCGGCTCAAAGGCAGGAGTTAGAGGAAGGACTGTGTGCGATGGAGATCTCTCTCGCTCCGTGCCGGGTGCCTCCTGCCTCAGTTTCCCTGCGGAACCCGTCAATCATATCTCTCTCTTTCTCGCAGGGATAGGATTCGCCTCTGAGATCTCAGGCCAGAGTGCCAGTCACAACTCCCAGAGCCTTAGCCACCCTCGGCAAGTCCTAGTCCCGGTTCCATCGGTGCTCTCGACCCAGCCGCAGCTATGCTGCACACCGAGGGCCACGCTCTTCTTCGGGCCGTGGGTCAGGGTAAGCTACGCCTGGCCCGCTTGCTTCTGGAGGGAGGAGCCTACGTGAATGAGGGTGATGCCCAGGGGGAGACTGCGCTAATGGCGGCGTGTCGGGCCCGCTACGACGACCCCCAGAACAAGGCGCGCATGGTACGCTACCTCCTGGAGCAAGGCGCAGACCCCAACATCGCAGACCGCCTGGGGCGCACGGCGCTCATGCACGCTTGCGCCGGGGGTGGGGGCGCCGCAGTGGCCTCGCTGCTGCTTGCCCACGGCGCAGATCCCTCAGTCCGAGATCACGCAGGCGCCTCAGCACTTGTCCACGCCCTGGACCGCGGGGACCGCGAGACCCTCGCCACGTTGCTGGATGCCTGCAAGGCCAAGGGCACGGAGGTCATCATCATAACCACCGATACCTCGCCCTCGGGCACCAAGAAGACCCGTCAGTATCTCAATTCCCCACCATCCCCGGGGGTAGAGGACCCTACTCCTGCTCCTTCTAGCCCGGGGGTCTGCACGTCGCCTTCAGAGATACAACTGCAGAGTGCAGGCGGACGAGGATTGTTGTCCCCTCGTGCTCAAGAAGAAGAGGAAAAGCGGGATGTATTTGAATTCCCTCTTCCTAAGCCCCCTGATGACCCCTCCCCTTCTGAGCCGCTCCCCAAACCACCTCGACACCCCCCCAAACCACTTAAAAGGCTCAACTCCGAGCCCTGGGGCCTAGTGGCTCCTCAACCAGTCCCTCCTGCAGAAGGGAGGCCGGGGATCGAGCGCTTGACCGCCGAATTCAACGGCCTGACCCTGACGGGGAGACCCCGTCTTTCTCGACGTCACAGCACCGAGGGGCCGGAGGATCCTCCCCCATGGGCGGAGAAAGTGACGGGCGGGGGTCCCCTCTCGCGCAGAAACACTGCGCCCGAGGCTCAGGAGTCTGGTCCCCCTTCTGGGCTAAGGCAAAAACTAAGCCGGATGGAGTCGGTGGAGCTGGACACCCCTGGACATCTTTGCCCAGATTCGCCCGAGTCCAGCCGCCTGTCCCTGGAGCGTCGCCGGTACAGCGCCTCCCCGCTGACCCTCCCTCCAGCCGGCTCGGTTCCCTCCCCGCGCCAGTCCCAGGAAAGCCTGCCGGGAGCTGTCTCACCATTGAGTGGACGGAGGCGGAGTCCTGGGCTGCTGGAGCGGAGGGGCTCGGGGACGTTGCTCCTGGACCACATCTCGCAAACGCGGCCGGGTTTCCTGCCCCCGCTCAACATCAGCCCCCACCCTCCCATCCCTGACATTCGCCCCCAACCCGGAGGTCGGGCGCCTTCACTGCCCGCTCCTCCCCACGCCGGGGTGTCGGGCTCTCCCAGGACGAAGCGCAAGTTGGTGAGGCGCCACTCCATGCAGACTGAGCAGATTCGACTGCTAGGGGGCTTCCAGAGTCTAGGCGGGCCAGGGGAACCGGGGCGCTGAGAGAATCGGAAAGAGCCAATGCGAGGCAGAGATCAGGACTTTAATGGGATAGGTGGGAGAACCAGCTTATATTCATATCACGGACATGGGGGTCTCTTGCATGTGCTCATGGCACGGTGCACGCACAGATGGGTAAACGTTTCCACAAGCACAGTAGACTTACTAGAAATGACGAGTAAGTACAGGACTCTGTTTGTGGTGTACAGACACTTACATTCGTGCCCTAGTCATTTAACATGCACATGGGATTACTTGTGTACCCACAGGCACAGTGCACCAGTAAACTCACAGAATTTGTGCTAGAGTCCCAAACTCACATTTATTTATGAGTACTCTCCTGTACCTATGACCCCCTGCAGAAGCAGTTCCTTGCTTTCCATGTGTACCCTACAACACAACCTATCATGATTTTGCACACTCTGCTTTCTTTTCATGAACATCCCACCTGTTCTGCAGGTCTTGTTTTTCTCCCTAGGTCTGCCTCCTTTTTCCCCATGCTGCTTTCAGCCCTTACCACTTTTCAGGACATCTTCACCCTTCCAGGGGTTCCTGTAGCACTTCAAACCTCAGTTCTGCTGCTGCCCTTGTTGCTTTTTATTCTCTGTCCAAACACTACAACTGAGGGTGGGTCATGGGCTCTAAACTGCTCTTCTGTCTGTCTGAGCTTATGAACACTCCTACATGTACAAGTGGGGAGTAACCCTAAATCACTCTTCTCTCCACTTGACATATCAAATAAATGTGTTCAAAAGTCTCTGTTTTGTCACTTCTGCCTGGAGGTGTGGGGTGTAGGGAGCAAGGAATGGGGAATGAGGTGGATACTGATAGCTACAATGATGGGGGAGGGAAATAATAGATTTTAGACCTATTGCACCTTCTTTCTGGCATACCAACTGGTCAACTGTGGTTGGAGAAAAAAAAGCCAAGTGCCCTGTGTCCTGAAGGCTTTAAGGCATGTGACAGGGTTTAATTTCCTCCAATCTCTTCTATGCCCGCCCTTACATTTTTAAGGATTCCTGGAGAGTCCCACCCTCCACCATCCTAGTAGATTAACTGTCTTTCTTTCAAGCTTCCTATTTCTTAACTACTCAGTTTTTAGAGTCTAGTTTTCATTTCAACTGATGCATTTTATCCATTTTCTTCTACTTTTCACCTCACATTTATCACCCCATGTTTGATTTTTGAGCTGCCGTGGGAGAGGTGGGGGGAGTTAGTATAACATTACTTAAGAAACCTGGGCATGGTGGTGTATGCCTGTGTTTCCAGCATTTAGGCGGTAGAGGCAGGAGGATCAATGGGAGTTCAATGCCAGCCTGGGCTACGCAGTGGGTTCAAAGCCAGTCTGAACTACACATAGTGAAACCCTGGCTCAAAAAACAAACAAACTTTACTAAAGAAAAATAGCTCAATAGTCAACTGACAAAGGGTATGTAATGTGTGCATGTATGCCCACATGTGTGTTAATGAGAGGAACCTAGTTTAGCAAGTTCTATGAACAAAGTTACCTTTTTAAATATGCTCCTTGGATTTTTTAGGTTGCTTGTTTTCTGTATATATTCTAGCTCTTCCTCACTTTAATGAAATAAAGGGAGCCATCGATTCTCTTCTCCATTACTTCATTCTTTAGAATAGATGAAGTCAGAAAATTACCCAATAACGTGGTGAAGTGAAAAGATGAAAATACCGGAAATCAGGGCACCTATATCTAAAGACAGACAGACAGACACACACACACACACACACTCGGTCTTTTCCTAGCTATTTAATTTTGGGCAATTTTGCCTGAGCATCAGTTTCCTTATCCATAAAATGGTAAAATCTGGTTTGTGACTGTGATCATTAAATAAGACAACGCACCAAGATATGTTGCATAGTATATGCTCATCAAATGTCAGTACCTTTCCTTTCTTTAGCTCTACCACCGATTGTCATGTGATTCTAGGCAAGTCTCATAACTTCTCTGAGGCAGTTTCCTTATCTACATATACAAAATAAAATGGTTGGACAAATGATCGCTCTGTCTACAATTCTGTCCAGTCTCGCATCCAGGCCCGTTTTTATTTCAAACCCCACCCCAGGGCCTGGTTGGCTTTCTAGTGCTAGCCACAGGTCTCTCAAAGATGCCCTAAAGCTGTGCTGTCCCTCGCAGAAGCCATAGCCTTTTCTGCTCGCGATTGGTTCTCTGAACCGCCACCTTCTTTGATAATTAGCCTATGGTGGCGAGGGAGCCCGCCCCTTCCCGCCCTCTCAGTGGTGATTGGCATCGGGCCTAGCTGGTCCCCGCCCCCACTTGACTGACAGCTGGGCCCCGGCGCCGCCCTCAGTCCCCGGGCGCTGGCTGACGCTGGTGGCTGGGACCGTTAGCTCGCCAGGCTGGCAGGCTCCCGGCCCTACTTCGCTGGCGGCCGGGATGGAGACGATGCGAGCACAACGGCTGCAGCCCGGAGTGGGCACCGGCGGAAGGGGCACTCTTCGAGCGCTGCGGCCCGGCGTGACTGGGGCAGCGACCACTGCCGCCACACCCCCGGCGGGCCCCCCGCCGGCCCCGCCGCCCCCCGCGCCGCCCCCGCCGCCGCTGCTTCTGTCGGGGGCCCCGGGGCTGTCCCTGCCCCCCGGCGCCGCGGGCAGCCCCGCCGTGCTGCGTGAGGCGGTGGAGGCCGTGGTAAGGAGCTTCGCCAAGCACACGCAGGGCTATGGCCGAGGTGAGTCTGAGGGTCTGGCCTCCTGCAGACACCCTCTGAAAAGGAGCCTCACTCCCACAAGACCTCGATCGCTTTCCTGGCGTGCAGCCCTCACATGCATTTCCTTTTGGGGAGTTTTCCTTCTGGGCTGCACACACGCAGAGACGCACACACTCATAAACACGTTTAAGCTTCCCATCCCCTCCCCTTTATTGAGTTATTAATATATCCTCCTGGGATCCTTTTTTTTTTTTTTTTCAGATACAAACCTCTTTTCTTCCAACCTATTCTATATCAGAAATGGAATTCACGTAGCTACTAGTGACTTAGCATCTCTACCTTTGAGAACGGGTCTCTATTGTGTAGGATCCTGCCATTATCTCAGATTCAAGACAACACTCAAACATGCCCTCTCAATCTTTCTTTTTTGATCTCGGCAGTTCCTAGACTCTTTTAAGTTTCTCCATCTCTTTAATCTTGACTTTTTAATTCTTTACATATCTTCACTTTAAAGTCTCCAATGCAGCTTCAGATTTGCTAGGGAATTAGGTAACACCTACACAAGTCACTCATAATTGTGACCAAACCTGGACCCATACTAGTGAGCCCACACTAACTTGCTGTGACTCAGTACCTTACTTTGGTGTCTTTTTAGTATGGAGCCTCACAACTCCTGTCTCTGTCTGCCTGGCTCTGTTTTCCTGGCCAGTACCCAGGAACTAAGGATAAATCCCAGGCCTTGGCTCTCTCAATGTTAAAATTCTGTGGAAATGAGCCAGGTAGCAACCCTATTTCTTCAGTTAAAATCTTCAGTTAGAAATCTTCAGTTAAAAAATGCCTAGTTTCTGGGAAAGGGAATGTGAGGATTTTTTGTTGTTGTTTTTGTTTAAACAGTGTAGAATTTCCTGTCTGAATTCTAGTTCCAAATTTATAGTTTATGTAACAAGGACAGTACAGTGAAGGGTGTGGAATTCAGAATTTAAGTGTGGAATTTCTAAGACATCACTTGTGTTCTGCTTGGCAGAAGTAACTATAGCTTTAACTTCCTACTTCTAGTTTAATACAGAGGAAAGTTGTAGAGTTTTCTCTCTAAACTATATATATTTAGTCTTTTTGGGTCTCACTGTGCAGTTCAGGGTGGTCTTGAGCTCACTTTGTAACCCAGGCAGATTTTAACTTGCAAGGATCCTCCTGCCTTAGCCTCTTGAGTGCTAAGATAACAGTCAGGCACCACCACACCCGGCTAAGAATTTTGTTTTTTTTTTTTTTTTTTGAGAAAGTGTAGTGAAAATGCTTTAGAGATCTCTGTCACATGCCCAGTGTGTCTTTCAGGAAGGGACTTAGTCTCACTAAGCTTCAGCTTCCTCAAGGGTTATGATGTGGATTAATTGAGATATTTAGTTGACATATAATTAGTACTTTTATTATTTATGTATTTTTTTTGTCTTTTTGAGACAGGGTTTCACTATGCAGTTCAGGCTGGCCTTGAACTCCCTTTGTAGCCCAGGCTGGACTTGAACTCACAGCAATCCTGCCTCAGCCTCCCAAGTGCTGGAATTACAGGTGTGCACTATAATTAGTACTTTCCAATGATTATTATAATCTCACTTTTGTTGGTTCATACTTCCCTAAAAAGAACATGTCTCATGTTCTCCCCTCTTAAGTTCTGATGATGTAAATCCAAAGATTCCAATAAAAACAGATTTATAAATCCATTTTGCTATGTTTACCTACTGATTAATTTACCATTAGTTTAACTTCATTCTTTTTTTTTTTTTTTTTTTTTGAGGCAGAGACTTGCTAAGTCACTAAATTGCCCAGGCTGGGCTGGAACTTGCCATCCTCTTGCCTCAGTCTCTCAGAGTGCTACAGTGCTTGATTATAGGTTTATACTGCAAAGCATGGCTTTTCCTTTATTCTTCAGTTTAAACTCCTAGTGGCATTTTTTCGGGGAGCCAAGGATATGATTTTGAAATTGATCCTGAACAAACAGTTATTTGTCAGTTAATTCAAAGATTTAACAAGGCTATTGACAGACAGGCTATGGGCCTCAGGCATCTATAAATCAAAACCAAGGGAAAGTCTTTGCCTCTGGGTATAGTAGTGACTAGGAGTGGTTAACCCTAAATCTGAATTCTTTGTCTTGGAAGCTAATAGGCATTTAGTAAAGTTATAAAGGAATACTCTTTCTTGTCTGTGTTAACCTGGAGAGCCTCTGGTTTGGCTTCTAAACTGGGTACTTTGGAAAAACTTTAATTTCCTTAGAAAGAATGAAGGAACAAAAGGATTGTGCTGACAAAGAGCAATCCATCCGGCTTTAGATGCTGTGTTTCTCTCCTACACCCTCCCCACCTCCCATCACAGCTCTCATTATTCTTGAGTTTCTCATTTCCAGTCTGGGTGTCCAGCCAGTGCTTTAAGAGACTTTGGCAGATAGTCCAGCTTCAGGCAAGCAGAATCTCTGCTGATTTGGCTCAGAAGTTCTTCACCACATGGAACCACTTATTCTGCTTCAATTAATAGGCAAAGCTGCCGTTGGCATGTACCCATATACTCATGACTGATAGCATGGTGTTTGGGGGATGGCTCTTTTCCCCTGAATATAATTTACTTTGGTCTCTATCCAGATCATTGCCTGATAAGGCAATGCTTTGCTTTACACATGATCTTTGCTTCACATCCTTTATCTTCTTCCCAACTGCTCCAAATTTACCTTTTCCAGTACAGCCTTTAAATTTACCTTCACTTGTGTTGGCTACCAAAAAACAACATACCACTTGTATTATTTCACCTGTTTATCCTTTATTTCTCTCTATCCCCACGGCCCAAGAGACATACAGCTCTGTATGCCTTTGGATCTTAATGAATTTGTACTGCATAGAATTTGGAACCAACAGGCTGGTCAAAGTGGCTGTGTGATCTTGGAGAAATTAGTTAATCTGCCTATGCCTCATATGCTTCATTTATTAATTTACCAAATACTTATTGATTGCCAGATGCAGTGGTAAACAAGATATGTAGTCCCTGTCTTGATGGAGCCCATAGTCTGTCTTACAGAGCACGTGTGAGAATTAATGGTGCAACAAAGTAGAATAATAGTACAATAGAAAGAGGTTTGACTGTGGATCCAAATGAATATTGTTTACAAATCCTGGTTCTTCCACTTCTGGCTTGTTCCTCAACTGTTTATGTTTTATAAAATGGATATTGTAATACCTGTCTTGATAGTAATGTGTGAATTAAATAAGATAATTAGTGTAAAGCACACAGCACATAGTACTCAATGAGTGGTTATTATACATGTGGTAGTCGTCTTACTTTTCTTCCATTGCTGAGGCAAAATACCCACCATCCAAAATTAAGGAAAGAAAGATTTATTTAGCTCACAGTTCTTGGAGGTTTCAGTCCATAATCAGCTGGCTCCAAGGCAGGGTGGCCTGGCAGAGGGCAACAGTTCATGGTAGTGGAAGACAGCAAATGCAACAAGAGCAAAAAGGCAGGAGCAAGAGAGCAAGCTTCTTTCCCTCCCTTGTATTGTACGCAGACTACCTGCCCCAGGGTGGGTGTAGCACTTACATCTATAATCCCAGCAGTGGACCATGAATCAGTTACAAACTCTAGAAGCCTACCCCATGACTGTATGAGGCTTTGGGGGAACATCTGGATACAAACCATAACAGTGATGCTTTGAAAATTGTACATGCAATAGATACTGTTAATATTGCCTTTTTTAAAAAATTATTTATTTATTTTAGAGACAGTGTCTCACTATGCAGTTCAGGCTGGCCTTGAGCTCACTTTGTAGCTTAGGCTGGTCTTAAACTTGCCACGATCCTTCTGCCTCAGCCTCCTGAATGCTGGAATTACAGGCATGTGCCATCATGCCCAGCTATTGCCATCTGTTTTGCCTCTTTTTCCCATATGGCGAACAGTCCATTCTCATGTTTGCCATTTGACAACCCCTAAACTGGTGTGATTGAGTGAGTCTCTTTCCTTGCTTTATAACTGATAACATTTCACTTTTTTTTTTTTTTTTTTTTTTTGTACCGGGGATCAAACTCACAACCTTGCGCCTGCCAGGCAGGCAATTTTGCCACTGAGCTAAATCTCTGGCAACATTTCACTCTTCAAATCTGTTTTTCAATCTTTGCTCTCCCTTTATGTTATAATATGGTTATGTGTTTGGAGGCTCTGCCTAGCTACTCTACTAGTTTGAATAAATGAATCTTGCATAATATTTTCTGTTTACTTATTCCTTTTCCTCACAAGCACAGACAGATTCTTTTCCTATAAGTGATTGGAGTTAATCTGATTAATCTGATTATTTACAGTTTTTAGAAATGTTGGTGTAAACCTCATAGTAGTTCTTGTAACAAATTATCATAAACTTGACCTCTTAAAACATGGTTCTGAAGGCCAGAAATCTGAAACCAGTACTGCTGAGCTAAAAATCAAGGTATTGGCAAGCTTGTGCTCCCTCCAGAAATTCTAGGAGAGAATCTGTTCCTTGCTGCTTGTGTTCCTTAGCTTGTGACAGCATCTCTCCACTCTCTGCCTGTGTGGTACAGGCCTTTGCTTTTAAGCCTTCTCTTTCTCTGTGTTTTATCAAATTTGAGCTCTCTCCCATACGAATAATCTAGGATAATCTCCCCATCTCAGATTCCTTAATTTAAACACAACTGCAAGCCGGGAGTGGTGGCACACGCCTTTAATCCCAGCACTCCGGAGGCTGAGGTAGGAGGAGCGTTGTGAGTTGGAGGCCGGCTTGGGTTACAACGCAAGCACAAGGCCAGCCTGAGCTACATAGTGTGACCCTGCCTCAAAAAACCAGGGCCCTGCCTCAAAAAACCAGGGCTGGGAGTTTGGCTCAATGGCTTAAGCGCCTGCCCTGGCAGGTGTGAGGTTGTGAGTTCAATCCCTGGTACCGCAAAAAAAAACAACAAACAAACAAACAAACAAAAAACTGCAAAGTCTTGGTCAAATAAGGTAACACTGACAAATTCCGAGGATTAGATATGGACATCTAGGCAGGGGTCATTATATGGTTTACCATAGTCCTCTACCAAAGTCACTGTTACTTCACATCCCTCTCTCCCAAAGAGAATCTGCACTGTAGGCTCTTCATGGGTGCCTTCAAGAAACTGAAATATCAGGTAAAGTATTACTAACTAGTTCCCCTATTTTCCGTAATAACTTTAATTAAGCTAGTTCAGCCTATTCTAACAAACCTATATGACCAAAGAAAACCTTTTTACTCATCTCTCAATTTCTTTGTTTTTATCTCTCTCTCTCTCTCTCTCCTTCCCTCCCTCTCTCTCTTTCTGACATGGTCTCTCGCTATGTAATTCAGTCTGGCCTTGAACTTACTGTGTAGCACAGGCTGGCCTTGAACTCATATCAGTTCTCCTGCTCAGCCTCCCAAGTGTTGGGATTACAAGCATGTGTCACCACATCTGGCTCTTTCTTTATTCTTATGATATAATTTTTTCTGTAGCTTCATTTGTTGATTTTTGTTTTTGTTTTTTGGTGCTGGGACTTGGACCCAGAGCTCGAAGCATGCTAAATATATGCTTTACCACTAAGATACACTCCTAGCCTCCATGTTTTTAATTTAACATATCTAACATTTCTGTTAGATAAATGATTTGTACCTCTTATTCCACTACGATATTCATCTAATAGTAAAGGTAAAGACCAAAGTATTTTCTTTGGTGTTGCTATTCAACATCATGGTATCAGCACTTTCTTGTCCCTTTCAGCCCAGCATCTGTCAGTGACTTCCAGAGAGCAATTGTGCCTGTCAAATGTGTATGTCTTCCACATCAGTAGTCTTTAATTATCTTTATGTGAATCACTATATCCACATTTTCTTTCTGAAAATCTGACTTAAAAAACTATGGGGACCCACACCCCTATATGTACATATAATTTTACTTGACAGTTTGGAGATAGGTTGGTAATCCTCACGAAGCCCAACTATGGATTAGATGTTGGGTCCTGAATTAAGATTTCTGGATTTGAAAGAACATTGACTTTGGGATATCTAGATTAATCCCTCAAGTCTGTCACGGCTGTGTGACCTCGAGCAAGTCATCTGCTCTTCCTTAGCATAAACTGGACTAGATATCTAAAGTTCCCTCCAGCAATAGAAGTCCTTCTGTGACCATTCTAAAATGCAGATCACAATTAATTGCTTTTCTCTTGGCCTGGTTTCTCATTTCATATTTGTATTTCTGAAATAAGACTATCCCACATTTTCTTTGGCTTTGACTAATCATTAAAAAAAAATCCTTTGCATGGTGCCTAGAGGCATTTAACTGGACATGCGAGAGACATATGCTTTTTAATAGGACCATCCCAGATATGGTGCTTTCCTCCCCTTCTCCTTTATTTCACTGTTCTCCTTGTTGTTTGCATGTCAGGAGAGCTGTCACCCACTGAATTGTGCCAAAGTGTCTCAAAAAAGGAACTGGGGCTGAAAAGATCTCAATGGAAAGAACAGAGATGCCTGAGCTTTCTGGGCAGCAGTGACCTTTGAAGAACTCTTGCCAAAACCAAGGGTGGGAAAGAGTGTTTCCTTTTCATACTCTCTTTCAGTAGAATAATGAACAGTCTAAAAAGTCAGTTAAATACAGGGCATTAGAAAAGAGCTTATGCTACTTTTCAAACTTTGACTGATACATGAGATCTGTGTTTTAGTTGTAGAGCAGATGAGATCATTTGTTGGCCACTAGATTTTGAACACCTTGCTGCAGGGACTGTGTGTTGTTCTTTGCATCTCTGATGACTAGAATAGATGTCTGGACCTCGTAAGTGCCCAAATTTTGGCTTAATGAAAATGCACTAGTCAGATTTCTTGCTTTGGGGAGCATAACTGACTGAGCCTCAGCTGCTGCCCCCTCTAGATTCATCACCCCATATATACTGAGGCCACACTTGGTGTGTATTGCCACCAGCCAGTGACTAAGCACCATGGGGATACCAGTGCATGCATATCCTGGTGAGATGTGGAATTCCTTTGTAATCAGGACTTCTCACTAGTTTGACCAAACGTTTTTGGAACTCTGCTACAGCCTGAGACACTCATCTAAGTCTCCTTCCTTCCCTCTCTTCCACATGTGTGAGACCACTGTTAGCCAGTTACTATTTGATAGATGCTAGTACAAGTCAAGAGATTTCTAGGTCAGAGATAAAAGAATATGGATGCTGACAGCATAGCAAATAACATAAGCATCATATGTTCCCCTTATCTCTTAAGTCTGATGCAGAGGGCTCAGGTGGATGCTTGCACAGGTCATGGGTTACATCATAAAAGAGAAACACTGAGCTTAGGGAACCTGCTCAGTGTTGATTGAACTCACAACCTTGCGCCTGCCAGGCAGGCGCTTATACCACTGAGCTAAACTCCCCAGCCCTATTTTTTGAGACAGGGTCTCACTATGTAGTTCAGGCTGGCCTTGAACCCACTTTGTAGCCCAGGCTGGTCTCGAACTCACAAGGATCCTCCTGCCTCAGCCTCCCAAGTGCTGGGATTAAAGGTGTGTGCCACCACGCCCAGCTGAACCTGCCATTTCATAAGAAGCAGGCTTGTTCTTTGTTCCAGAGAGAGGCATCACCTCATCTGTCAAGGTTTCTTGCTGTAACAGCCCTGTTTTAAGATTGTTGGCTATGGAACAAAGACGGCCTGAGTTTGACACTTATCCTGCTACTTTCTAGCTGCTATAGTCATGGATAAATTATTTAATTCCTCTTTGTCTCATTTCCCTCATCTATAAAATGGGGATAACAAAAGTACCTGCATTATAAATTTCTTTTTTTCTTTTTCTTTCTTTCTTTCTTTTTTTTTTTTTTTTTTGTTTGTTTGTTTTTGGTTTTAGGTTTTTGAGACAGGGTCTCATTATGTAGTTCAGGCTGACCTTGAACTCACTGTAGCCTAGAGAGGCCTTGAACTTGTGGCAATCCTCCTGCCTCAACCTCCTGAGTGCTGGTATTATAGGCGTGTACCACTATGCCCCACTAAGTTTATTTTCAAATGGGTAAAATACTACATACAATTCAGTACATACATTCAAGAAATATTAGCACTTATAATGAAAGATTATTGTCCTAGATCAGCTGACCAACTGAGGAATAATCTGCTTCATTAGGTAGTGATAATGATCTGCTGACCTTGGAAACTGTGCCACTAATATTTACATTATTTGCCTTTGGTGTCTATTACTAATCATAGTGTAAACTAGCACCTGGGGAGGAGGGTATCTATACTCTGGTTTTCCCACACAATTAACTTAAGGTCAGTCTGGGTTTATTAATTTAAATGTTGTTAAATAGTGACAGATAAGAAGTTAAGGGACTTTTAATGTAGGCTGAGATTACTGGTATCACACTGAAATACAGTGCTACTTGCAGGTATTCTCATTGCTGAACTTAACTACTTCTCTTCTTTTAGTGAATGTGGTGGAGGCACTGCAGGAATTCTGGCAGATGAAGCAGTCTCGTGGGGCCGACTTGAAGAATGGGGCTCTGGTGGTTTATGAAATGGTTCCTTCCAACAGCCCTCCCTATGTCTGCTATGTCACCTTGCCTGGGGGAAGTTGCTTTGGGAGTTTTCAGGTAAGAGTTGTAAGGCAGTAGTAGTAAGCATAAAAGCTTAGGTACTAATAAGGACTTTTTCTACTGCTTTGGTCATTAAATCTCTGCTGAAGTCACATATTTTAAGGACCTAAAGCAATTCTGGGAAATCATTCTGGCAAGCATCTGAGGCTCCTTAGATCATGAGAGAATTTCAGTAGTGTGTTTTTCTTTCAGTCTGCCAAAACTCAAACCCATTTTGAATTTGAGTGGTTATGAATGTGCCCTTGCTTAGTATATCAGACTACCAGTAGGCATTATGTACTTGGTTAGTATTTCAGACTGCCTTGTTCTGGTCTGGTTTCCATCCTTGCATTTCAACTATCTGCTGTCTCCTCTTGAGGGCCTAAAAGCCATATTCCATGTCCCCCAGTATTGTTTCCTAGGGAATTAATAAAGAAAGCAATGTTTGGGCCGGGCATATAGCTCAGTGGCATAATCGCCGACCTAGTAAGCACAATGTCCTGAGTTCGATTTCCTGTACCAAAAATAAATAGATAGACAGACAGATAGATAAGAAATCAGTGTTTGAGTTCTCCAAGATGGCAAAAGGGAGAGGCTATGTATAGCGGGAATAGTATCATCTGTAACATGAAAGAAATAGATTACATTCTTTTTCTGTTTGTTTGCAGTGCTGGGGATCAAACCCAGGGCCTTGCAAATAGTAGGCAAGTGCTCTACCACTGAACAATGTGCTCAGCTCTAGGTTATACTGTTTCTAAGTCTTTGTTCTATTACTAATATTCTACAATTCTATGAAAGACCTATGATGATAAGAATAGTTGCTATTATGGGGCAATGGGAAATTACTATGCACTAGGGTATATATGATAATAAAATCTATTTTTTACATTGTAGAAAGGAAATCACCCTTCTGAAATGTGAACTTAAGAGTCTGAATGAGAATTTTGAGAAGATAATAGATACATGTGTTTAGATTTTCATATGGCTTGTGTAACCCTTAGATAAGATTATACCTCCTTACTTTGTGCTTCTTTAGTACTTTACCTTGAATCTCTATCACATTGCTTATTATAACTTATCATAATTGTTTGTCTCTCCAAGTGGACTAGCCTGTATACAAGCAGAGACTGTATCTGTTTTTTAAGTGCTGAGATTTGAGCTGAGGTAGACATGTGCTAAGTCTACTTTCTTGTTCAGTGTTAAATCTCTACCACCCAATTCAGAGCCCAGTACATAGTGAGCACTTAGTATATCTGCTGCACAAATGAGAGCCACTGAAGTTCAGCTCCTGCCTCAAAGGGAAACAGTCTGAGGAAGTTTCATTTCATATCAGGTGACTAAAAGATTCTCCTCAGAACCTCTGCCATTTCAGAGAAATAAATATATGTCCTCAATGACTAATGTTTATGACTTCTCTTACTAGAAAATAAGATCTTACCTTCTTTTTCCCACATCATCACAATGTTCAATAATGATCTGGCCGGGCACGTTGGTGCCCACCTTTAATCCCAGTGCTCGGGAGCCTGAGGCAGGAGGATCACTATGAGTTCAAGACCAGCCTGGGCTAAAAAGTGAGTTCAAGGCCAGCCTGAACTGCATAGTGAGACCCTGTCTCAAAAAATAGGGCTGGGGATTTAGCTCAGTGGCTTAAAAAATAATCCGGTAATTTTATAATGGTGCTCATAATTGACCCATTATAGTCATTTGACTTATTTTACTTTCTGAAAGAATAGATTTTTCTATCTTGGCTTCTTCTAGCTTATATATCTTATATCTACTTTGGCAAATGAATTTTTCCTGGTGGTTTTCTTGACAAGTGACTTTTTCAGAAATAGCACAATAAAGTAGACAATACACTAGCAATAGAGAAGCAGAAACAGAGAAATTGAAGAAGCAAAAGGGCTGAGTGTGGTGGCATATGTCTGTAATTCCAGCACGTGAGAAGCTGAGGCAGGAATATCACTGTGAGTTTGAGGCCAACCTGGGCTACGTAGTGAGTTCAAGGTCAGCATGAACTACATAGCAAGACCCTGTCTCAAAAAAGGAAAGAAAAGAAACAAACAAAAGGACTTAGGGTTATTATGTCAGGCACAAAAAAAAAAAGAAAGAAAGAAAATATCGAGCTCCAAGTGCTGTCTCTGAGAGAACTGTAAGCTGAAGTAGATGAGGTATTAATGATAGTGAGGATGATTAAATAGTGTAACATATCCTATACTTCTTAAAAATTACAGTATGAGTTTCTTCCTTTCCTCTAGTCACAATCATAAGTGACAAAGAGCACAGAGGCCTTGAAGCAGCCAGTGATGAGGAATTATAAAGGAATGCTTGGTGGCCAGAGATTTTAAACTGAACGATTTAAGACTTCGGAAAATCAGACCTGCCCTATGACATCTATGTTGGATACAAAGTAAAAGCATGAGTTATATTTTAATTTTTTCTTGCTTTTCCCAGGTCAGCTTTCCTTTCCTCTTCTCCTTGCTTCCACTGAAGCGGGTGGGGAAGACTATAAATTTCTTCTTCAGATTTAGACCCTGTTCAGGAAAAGCTGCTTGGGGTCACTGCATTGGGAATTGCCTGTTCACGGCTAAAAGTAAAGACTAAGATCCAGAGGGTGCCTCTGATGGAGACCAGAGGCCTCCTCGGCAGAAGTCGCCTAAACACAGTTTTGTTCGTCTCGGGTTATCTAGAGGAATCCAAAGAAAACCTTGCCTGTCTGCAGAACAAGAGAACAAGATATAGATTTCCAGAAAGCTGGCCAGAATCTGGCTTTTGAGTAATTAATTCTGTTGACAGTTTAAACAGAGGTATTTTTCATGTCCAGTGGTTATGTGCTGACTTCAGCAGCCCTCCTCATTCTGTATTCAATTTGCTGTATGAGCTGTAGCTGTCTCTAGTTCCTTAATGACTTCAGGATGTTGAATCAAGACTATGTTTCCAAAAATCCCAACCATTTTGCAATAAAATCTTTTCAAAGTGTGTTGAACAAAACTGATTTATTCAAAAAGTGTCCAAATGCCTTCTGTTGCAAGTGTTTCCCTTCCACTGTTCCTGCCTCTCTCTCTTAAACACACATCTACACATACTCTCACTCTTTTCCCTCCCTAGTTTTGCCCCACAAAAGCTGAGGCCCGGAGGAGTGCAGCAAAGATCGCACTAATGAACTCTGTGTTCAATGAACATCCTTCCCGAAGAATCACTGACGAGTTCATTGAGAAGAGTGTCTCCGAGGCCCTGGCATCCTTCAATGTAAGTAACTTGGAGTTGGAAGGAATAAGAGTGAAGGCTGGGAGGACTGGCTGAGGAGCATGAGTTCTTACTTCCTTTTCTGTCTACATCTCTGTTCTTTCTGTTTATTCTGTCAGTTTTCTGCATGTGTGCCACATTTCAAGTCTTTAATTCTATAATTCTTTCAGTCTCTAACTCTGTAACTGGATTTTACATGTTTTTTTTGTTTGTTTGTTTTGTCTCTTTAGTTATGTTTCTTTGGTGTCTAGAAACCTTTAATTCAAGATTTATGGAATTTTAGAACTACTCAAAAATTCAAGTTATTGAGCTTCAATTTTGCTTTTGGTCATTTTGGTTTAAAGTCTTAGTCCCTTAGTGTTCTTTTAAAATTTAATTAACTAATCAATTCATTACTTTTAAATTTAATTTTTATTTATTTTTGCAGTACTGGGGATTGAACCAGGGCTTTTCTTCCACCCTGCATCTTCCTTTTTGAGATAGGGTCTCAGTAAGTTGCCCAGTTGCCCAGGCTGTGCTCAAACTTGTGATCCTCCTGTCTCAGCCTCTCAAATTTCTGGGAGTGCAGGCATGTACCACCATGCTCAGATATGATATTTAACTTTCTGCGTCTGATTTATTTCACTTAACATTATGGTCTCACATTCCATCCATTTTCCCGTAAATGACATGATTTCATTCTTTATTGCTGAATATATAGATATAGATATATATTTTAAATGCTATCAAGAAAAGAGGTTTATTGACTCATGATTACAGTCCAAGATTAAGGGGCCCACATCTGGTATCTTTCTTGCTAGTGAGGTGGCTCAGCGAATCACATTGTAAGAGAGAGGGAGCTTGTGAGAGCTGGGTTGTTGGGGGTTTTTTGGTGTATGTGTTTGCTTACTTGTTTGATTGATGTTTGTTTCTCTTTTGCAGTACTGGAGTTTAAACCCAGGGGCATTCTTCCACTGAGTTATATCCCTAGCTTTTTTTATCTTTTTTATTTTGAGACAGGGTCTCTGAGTCACTAAGTTGCTTAGGCTGGATTCAAACTTGGGATCCTTCTGCCTCAAGTGGGCACCAGGTGTGTGCCACTGAGCCTGGCAGAAGCTGTCATGTTTTTATTTTATTTATTTATTTATTTATTTATTTATTTTAAAGATAGTAAAATCCAACAAAACATAACAGAATGAAGTCAATCAAAACAAAGCTGTAGAACTGATACAGAACTTCTAAGAAAGATACTATGAAAACAGTAGCTAGTATAGTATATCTTGTTATTTTCAGAATAGCTGACCATTCCAACAGGTATAGTAAAATCAAGCCAAAAAATAAATAAATAAATAAATAAAATCAATTAAAACAGAATATAAAATAAGACCAGAAAAAATTAATCAGAATAAAGCAAAACAGTGAGAACAATATTGGGCCTTGAAGACAAGACAGAAGAGAATCCCCCATTTTTGCTACACTGTGCACTATCATTTTCCAAAGAGGTACTCAGGCTGCCAGCCCCAGGCCTGCAAAATGAACAAAACAATACTAGCATTTAGTTGTTTTATGTACCTTAGTTGCTATCAATGTAGCCAGACCTCTGAACGTGCAGGTTGCTTTATGGGGGCGGGGGCGCTTTGTCCTTGATTCTTAGCCTGCTCGCCTGTAGGCGTATGGGGGTGGGTGGGGGCGCATATTTCTCTTCCTGGGGTCCACACCAGTCACGCAGACCCCGGAAGACTGTCTTACTTGTCTCCTGGTTGGAGGCGCTCAGGCCTGGCGGGGTGGGTTCCTGAGAAGCCCATTTCTTTCTCTTCCTGGGGTCCATGCTGGTCGCCTAGGCCCCCGGAAGGCAGTCTTCAAGCTGTCATGTTTTAAAATGACTGTTTTTATTTCTTGTCTCTTGCCTCCATTACTTCATCTTATTAGTAAACAGCCCCCCTATTATAGTGTCTAATCTTTTTCCTCTTTTAGGAATGGGAAGGGTCATTTATTTACTTGCTTTCAAAAGAACATCTGCTTTTTCAAATCATGATGATGATGATGATGATGGTAATAACCATAGCTAACAGGCACTACTTTAAGTGATTTACATGTATTTGATCTCCTTTGATCATCATAACAATGCTATGAAGTGTTAAGTACTGTTTTATCCCTGTTTTACAGAAGAGGAGACTAATCACAGAAGTGAAGTTTTGTTTAATGTGATACAGTGAGTAAGGGTAGAGCCAAGATGAGAACATAAGCACATTTAGCTGAGAGATGCATCTTACAAGTTAATACTGCCTTCCTCCTTCTACCCCACAAACTCATTGATAGGGTAATAAGGTCAGACCAGTTTTCTTTTTCTGTTTTTGTGCATTTAATTAAGATATAATTACATATACTAACTTGCTTTATTTATCTGCTTCATGGATTAATTGCTGAACACTTTAAATCATAATTTGGCTTCCCCTCTGTTACTGAGAACCTGTTTTTCTCCGATTTTTCTTTGCCCTAATTAACAGCATCTTTAGGGAAATAAATTTCTAGTCAAACCTAATTAAAATCAGGAAGTACATTTGCCACTGTTAAGTCACCTAATGATACAAAATTGAATATTAGTTTCGGTTATAGAAAGCAGGATGAGCAGTAGTTATGAGCATGGGCTCTGAATTCATTTACTGAAATTATAGTTCTACCAGTTACATACTTGGTACAAGTAAGTGTCAGTTTTCTCATCTGCAAATTAGGATGAAAATTATATTACATGGAGTTACTGGATAAAAGAAATATTTAAGCATGTAGCACATATTATCTCTTTAGATGCCTGTGGATGCAATAACAGAAAAATCTCACTTCAAGTTGACTTAAGGAAATAAAGGAAGGAAATTTATTATCTAACATGACAGTAAGTGCAGAAGTAGGTGATCTTTCAGGGCTAGTTGATTGCATAGATTGAGAATGTCATCGTCTAAAGCTGGACACAGTGATATGCACCTGTAGTCCCAGATATCTGGGAGGCTGAAGCTGGGCGATTACTTGAGCCCAGGAGTTCCAGGGCAGCTTTGACAATGTAGCAGGACCTCACTGCAAGCAAGTAAGCAAGTGAGGATGGAAGGAAAGAAGAAAGGAAGAGAGGGAAAGGTAGGGAGAGAGGGAGAGGGAGGGAAGAAGGGAGGGAGAGACAGACAGACACGGAGAGAGAAACAGAAAAAGAATGTCATGATCTGCTGGTCCAGATTATTTCTATCTCTCCACTCAGCTGTCTCCTAGATACTGGCTTTGTCTTTGCATTGGTTCCCCTCAGAGTTCAAGGAGGCTATAGAATTTTAGACACTAAATACAGGAAAAATACCATCTTCTATCTTCGCTTATTAGTAAGGAATCCTTTCCCAAAAGTCCTCCCACAAGATCTTTCAAGTTCCCATTGCTAGAATTTCTACTTTAAACGAGGCAGCCATGCATGCCTGTTCCAGGTACTCAGGAGGCTGACGTGAAAGTATCACAATTTCAGACCCAGTCTGGGCAATTTAGCAAGACCCTCTCTCAAACTAATAATAATTTTAAAAGGGCTGAGGATATAGCTCAGTGCCAAGGCACTGGATTCAATCCTGTACGCCCAAAAAAGTTGGGGGAGGGAGAAATGATGTAGCTCGGTAGTGGGATGCTCAACTAGCATGCCTTGGGCTCAGTCTCCAGTGCTGTACAACAAAACAACAGAAACAAATTCCCATCTTAAAACAGTGGCAAAGGGATTAAGATTGACGAGTTGCAATAAAGTCCTTCTCCTCTGAAGTAGATGAGAGTTGGGTGATCATTAAACAAGGTTCCACAATAAGGAAGAAAAAAAAGATGTTGGGTGAGTTCCCAGCAGTGTCTCTTACCAAGTATTTAAAAAATGTGAATCTGTGTTAGTATTTGAATTGCAGTGATCCTCTTTGATTAACCTTCCTGATTTGAGAATTTAATGGATTTCTCTTTAGTTTCTCAGTGGAATCCCCATTCACCAGAAGAACAGTTTTCATTGGGTCATAGCCATGGATAAAGAGGGAAGCCCACATTACTTACCTTTTTTATTTTTGTACCAGGGATTGAATTCACAACCTTGTGCCTGCCAGGCAGGCACTTATGCCACTGAGCTAAATCCCTGGCAACTTTTTTTTTTAAAAAGTACTGAAAATGAGGCTAAACTGTACTGTGTCAATTGACAAATCACCTAGCTTCAGTGGGTCTGAGTTTTCTCATTTGTAGAATAAGTTGGTTACATTAAATTATCTCTAATTTCTTTCCATTTATATCCTAATAATCGTTTTACTATCCAGTATTGTGTGAGTAAATGTTTGTTGAATAAATGGAATTGATTTAACCATTATAAGTATAAAAATGTGATATGATGCACAACTTCCTCACTGATAGATCGTGCCACTCTGGTGTAGGTAAGTTATAGATGCGTGATGATACTGAATCCCCTCAACTTCAGGAGACTTGAGGAAGGCCTTGGGCATCTGGACTTCTCTGCCTGAAATTACTCTGGTTGCCAGCAGCCTCCTCTGTATATTCCAGTTGGCTATACAGATATGATCATTATTTTATATGTTCATATCATGGAAACATTTGGGACACACTAAGTAAATTATGTTGAAGAATTACTGTCAAAAATGAAAAAGTTCTTGCCTCAGATCCCTAAAACCTAATTTTGGGATTACTTTCTTCATTCCTTTCATTTAAAGCCCCTTCAGCTGCTGGGCGTTTTGGCACACACCTATAATCCCAGCATTTGGAAGGCTGAGACAGGAGGATCACTGCTAGTTTGAGACCAGGGTGTTCTACATAGTGAGTTCAAGACCAGCCTGAACTATATAGTGAGATACTGTTTCAAACAAAACAAAACAAAACAGCTTCCCTTGCTTGCTTTTCCATCTAAATCCAAGTCTTGTGACTTTACCACAAAGATTCATTACATGTGTGCCATGATTATTTCTCATGAGCCACAAATAATTTGGGTTGATCTTTAGCAGTTTTGCCTGTTGATTCTAGAACAGTAACAATAAAGAATAGTATCAAGCTGTTGCACTTACTAAGTACTTGGCATTATTTTAAATGTGATACATACACAGGAAAACCTCATGAAAAGTGCTCCACGATAAAACTGAATGTGGATATAACCTGATTGACTCCTGATCTCTAGCCAGTACCCTTTTCAAAGAATGCAGAATAAAGTTCCTATTTTGGCATTTTGGGATGTATGTAACTGGCTTGAAAAAGCAGGAACTTCTGAGAAAGTTGGGTCCTTGTGTTCCCAGGTAGACAAAAGGTTTACCAGTAAACCAGGAGATGCTCTATTTTGCAAACTCTAACCAGCTACATGGTCTGAAATTATTCCCAGTAAGTAAGCCAGAGAGAAAAACACTACCAAATGTCACTAAACCCTCACCAGTCCCAGAATAGATTTGAATTGTGTAATTGGATACCAGGTCCAGTAAAGCACAACATCTATATTTTATAGATTGGTTTTTTTGACCACATGTATCTCACTAAATTTTTCTTAATTTAGAAAATGTTCTTAATTCTCAAAACAACCTTATAAAGTAAGTCTATGAGTATTTCTATTTTACAGATGAGGAAACTAAGAAACAAAGAAGTTAAATAACTCCCAAAGGCCACATGACTAACAGGAGCTCCAATTCATGCTCCTAACTTTTATATCATGTTGTTTTTACACATTCTAGGTTTGCATGTTGGACATTATGTGTTAGTCCACCCCTCTAAAGTCATGAAACCAACAGAAGACATATTAGGCAAATGTCCAAGAGGCCAAAGTAGAGATGTTTATGACCTCATGTTTATGACTCCTGCTGTTTCCCTTTCAAAGGCTCACTTGTCCTCTGTGCTAGTCTGATCCTGTACACCTAACTCAATCTTTTATTTTGGGTGAATCAGAGTTCTTCTTTGTGCGTTAGTGTTCTCCCTTTGTAAAACAGGGAAAATCAGAGTGAGGGATAGTGATACACACCTGGAATTCCAGCACTCTGAGAAGCTGAGGCAAGTTTACTGACTTAGCAAAATTCTGACTCTGAGCCAGGTATGGTGGCAGATGCCTGTAATCTCAGCACTTGGTAGGCCGAGGCAGGAGGATTGCTGTGAGTTCAAGGTCAGCCTGAACTGCATACTGAGACCCTGTCTCAAAAACACTAAAAACAAAAACCAAAACAAATCAAGAATCTGTCTCAAAAAAATAAAAAAGAGGCCAGGCATGGTGGCACACACCTGTAATCCCAGGCCGAGGCAGGAGAAACACTGCAAATTTGAGGCCAGCCTAGATTACATAGTAAGTTCAAGGTCAGCCCGAACTACATAGTGTGACCTGTCTCAAAAAACTAAAATAAATAAATAAACAAATAGGGCTAGGGATGTATCTCAGTGAGAGCCACTGGATTCAATCCCCGGTACTGGGGAAAAAAAAGTTTATATGATTATAGATGAAAGATAATATTCTGAACATATTTGGTTAAAGTATGTTTTTAAAAATTAATTTGACTTGTTTATTTTTATTACACAGTAGCAACTAGACAACTTAAATATGTAGCTCATATTGTATTTCCTCTGGATAGTGCTGCTCACGATGATAATAATGATTGAAAATCTATTTGTCTTTTCCGGTCCTCTGTTACCAGGGCAACAGGGAGGAAGCTGACAACCCAAATACGGGGATTGGTGCCTTCCGATTCATGTTGGAATCTAACAAGGGCAAGTCAATGTTGGAATTCCAGGTACTGTTCCACCTGCTTCCCAGGCTCTGATAATATGGGTCAGCCTAATACTTTCTAACTCACTGATACCAAAAAGGAAAGGAAAAAAGGTTTTTAAATTTTATTTTAAAGATAGTAAAATCCAACAAAACAAAACAGAACAAAGCCAATCAAAACAATGCAACAAAATTGGTACAGAACTTCAAAGCGGGATACTAGAGAAACAACAATAGCTACCATACATAGTATATCTTGTTATCTTCACAATAGCTGTTCATTCCATCAGGTACAGCAAAATCAAACCAAAAGCAAAACAGAATAAAATCAATCAAAACAGAATATTGAATAAAGCAAAACAATAAATCAGAACAAAGCAAAACAGTGAGAACAATATTGGACTTCAAAGACAAGATAGAAGGAAATCCCCCATATTTGCTATATTACATGCTGTCATCCTCCCAAGAGATGCTCAGACCTCCGGCTCCAGGCCTGCCAAGTCAACCAAACAATTCAAGCATTACTTGTTTTGTGTACCTTAGTTGCTATCAACTCAGCCTGTCCTCTGAACCAGCTGGTTGCTTACCGCAGCGGTGATGCGGTAGGCACGGTATTTGATTCTCAGCTAGCACATCGTAGGCTCATGTGAGGCACTGACTTTTCCCTCCCTGGAACCCGCACAGCTTGCACACCCTACCAGAAAGGCTGGCTAGTCGATTTGTTTGTGGCTTCTCCCAGTAGAATATTTTTCAAAATCCAAATGCCTTCCCTTTTTCAAGAGTTGGTGATTAAAGGTGCTTTTGCAGATATATTTTGTAAAAAGTTCTCCTTCATATAATTCTGATACACAGTCTCCTAATATCAAAGTCATTGTCATGGTACTCCATATCTTCTTCCCCTAGGAGCTAATGACAGTTTTTCAACTGCTGCACTGGAATGGCAGCCTTAAGGCCATGAGGGAAAGACAGTGTTCTCGGCAGGTAAGAGATCTTATGGGCTATGGGCATAGCATAGAAGGACTACTTTGAGGTCGCTATTATATTAGAAATAAGGAAGCATATGGTTACCAGGCTATAAATATTTAAAGCCTTATTTTCAATATTTACAAGGGGCTGGGAAAAAAAATAAGAAAGAAAGAAAAGGGGCTGGGCGTGGTGGCTCACACCTATAATCCTAGCACTGGGGAGGCTGAAAGAGGAAAATCATTATGAGTTCGAGGCCAGCCTGAACTACATTGCAAGACCCTGTCTCAAAAGAAAAAAAATTTTAAAGGGGACTCTCTACCCCTTTAACCTTATTTAAATCTTCATTCGCCCGCCTTGCTTCCTCCATCAGGGAGTTTCCCTTAAGAATCTCCTTGGAAGACAGCTATTGACTTCAGTTAGAACTCTGAGGCTTCGAGTAACTGCATCCAGTTGGATCAGTGTGGTATGGCATGAACCTTTACCTTCTCAGTGATCTTCACATTCCCCTCCCCAACTAGGAGGTGTTGGCTCATTATTCACACCGGGCCCTGGATGATGATATTCGCCACCAAATGGCCTTGGACTGGGTGAGCCGGGAGCAGAGTGTGCCAGGGGCACTGTCTAGAGAGCTGGCCTCTACTGAACGGGAGCTGGATGAAGCTCGGCTGGCAGGCAAGGAGCTACGATTTCACAAGGAGAAGAAAGATATTCTCATGCTGGCTGCTGGGCAGTTGGGCAATATGCATTCCTCCAACTGCTAGGCACCTTCCTTTATATCCCCCATCCTTGGCACACCCTTTTTGTATGTCTCCTTTCTAAGACTTAGGATGATTTCTGTATATAATTTCTCAATTTTATACTTTTAAAAAATATATATGTATAACTTCTATATCTGGATTCCTATTTGCTAGGAGATCCGTTTTCTAACTTCCAGTTTTTGGATGTAGTTTCACTTGAAACATCTTCATTCTACTTTACAAGAAATAGTAGACTATCTCTAGACTGTTGTTGGCTCTTACACTTCCAGATAAAGTCTCTAGTTATTTCAGTTACACAATATGATTGGCTAAGTGCTCATATGCTACTTCCTTCTTTTAAAAGAACAGGTAGACTGAATGAAGACTGTATGCTGCACCCTTAACCTCATTCTTGCTTTCTCTTGCATTCAAACAGGGTATGTGTAAGAAGCCTTTGACTTTAGTTTAATCTCAAGCTGGATCTGTGTGGTTTCCTTTCTTTCCCCTCTAGTTCCTTACTCCTTTGCCTCCAAATCCTCCTTTATTTTGAGGCTTTCTTACCTTATTACTCAGAAGATAGAGCTATGGTAATAAATTCTTTAATTGCTCCTGAAAAACTGCCTGGGAACAAGAGAAGAATTATAAACATAACTCATGGGGATTACTATCTAAGTTGCTTCTGGGGTTTATGTATACCAGTTCAGCATTCCAGTTTGCTAGGTGTACTCTATAGTAAGAAGGGAATCACATTCCATACTATTATTCAGCATTCCCTTTTCACTTCTCCCCTGCTCACTCAGCTTAACTAAGCCTCATATTTAAACCTTCCTACCTATAGAGCTTGGTAGGAGATAAAACGCTCCCCACCCCACCCCATCATTTTCCTCTATGGAAGCAATAGCTATTCTACATAGCGAGTAAGGGCCAAGTTCCTTTCACTTCCACTAAGTTGTTGCTGTTCACTACTTTAGATGTATGTACCTTAGATTCTCATCTGTTTCTTCTCTTCTTTCCCTTTTCTCCACATTCATTATCTGAGCATGAGTTAGGAAAACTAGACGAGACCTTGGTATTATGCAACTTCCTCATTGTAACTTTGGGAGACTGCAGGAAGGGAAAGAGAACCAATGACCTGCTATCTGTGTTTTTGATATGGTTCTCCTCCCCCACCTTTCTCTTGGGTGAAGTAAGAGAGAAATTATCTGCAGTAGAACTACAAAATTCTCCTTTGGAGAACTTTTTGGAGAATTACACGTAGTAAGGTATATTTTCCCCTTGTTTCCGTAATCTCCTTTATACTATATTATTGTTCAGCGCACTTTCTAAACTGAGTTTGGAAAGTTTAATGCTCCTGCAGTTGAATTTCCATTTAACAATTGCATTATTTGCTTTTAGAAGTAGATTAAGAAAGAAACCATACTTTGTGGTTTGGGATTAGATAGGAGCAAGATAAAAGGGAATTTTCTTGCTTTTGAAGTCATCTGGTGACTAGTACATATGAGATCAGAAATCAGGAATCTATCCACAATTGTAGTGGTGTTAGAAGGGGCTCCCTTGATTCTCTAAACCCCACCTTTGCATTCTGTGGAACACATGTAGGGTTGGAATAGAGGATCCTACATTAAAAAATAGGTACATCTATTTGTTTTTATTAATTGATATTTATAACCCAGAAATCATAAACCTTCTAGTTTCTCCTCTGCTTCTTCCTCTGGGAAGAAGTGTTGGTTGTGGGGAGAACTGACCTTGACCCTCCAAGATTTATTATTTTCCTCAAATATCCAAGGTCCCAAAGAACTTGAGAGAAAACGTTCCCTAATCTGTCTGCTTTTGGTGTTGATGATTTTACTTCT
>RJWM01025935.1:0-28713 GCA_004363535.1 Dasyprocta punctata | reverse complement strand
TGGTGGAGGAGGAGTTAAAGAAGCATGTTGGATCAAGCCTCTCTAAACATCTTTACGTTGATACACATATTAATACAGCACTAAATTCTGCAATACTGATTCTCTATTCACACTTCTATCTAGCTCTGCCACTTTATTGTTTGGAAAAGACTGGATAATAGATCAGGGAAAAGTTGCATAGGTCAGAGTTATGCAAAATTAGCATTGTTTCCTACCCAGTAATATACTGTGTTGAATTTCTAATTTTAGTCAGCCCTGACTAGATATTACTTGAGCTTGGTCTTTCTGCTAAATAAATTGTACCCTTAATTTTTTTCCATATCATTTAAGTCCTATGATTCATTACAATTACTAAAATGATCAGAGCCTGAGTTTATTAGAATTTCATTGTGGTGCTTTTAAGCATTTGCTTGGTAAGTGATTTGGGATTAAAAACCTATGAGCATATTCATTCACATGCTGATTCTTAAGGCAACAAAATACAGAAACACATGCAGCAAAGATTGAGTCAATAAATATTATTACACGGAAAGCACCTTATCCATTACAGAAATGGCAAAATGTGAGCTGTTGCAGTGTTAAACTGTTTAGATTATTGTATAAAAAGGCAGTTCAAAATTGGTGTATGTGGTTGCTAGATTGATGCTAGGGCATGTGGAATAAATAACTGCATAGATTTAAACTCAGAAGATTTCAAATTTAAAAATGTCTATTAATAGTATTCCTTGAAAAATCAAATCTTATAATACTAATTTCACATTCTTATGTGAAAATCATCAAGTGATAAAATTGCTATCTTGTAGTGGGATAGTTTTCTCATCAGTTTGCCTCATTCTCCAGATTACCAATTTTAAAATGAGCAGTCCATGTAACTTATTTATGTAATCATTTATGTTTAATGAGCAAGAATGAATGCAGCCTGTTCTACAACTGTACTACTTTATGTAATCATTCATTTAGAAGAAGAAAAAATTTAAAAGACAATCATATTAATAATCATTTTCTTAAAAAGCCAAAGAGAAATGTTAGTGTGCAACATTCCTGTGGTGCAGGTGAGTGGACATGGTGGGTGGGTGTGGGTGTATCTCACGGCATATACAATTTCTTAGACTCCCCTTATGTAAGGTCCCTCACTCTAGTAAGTTTGATCAACTTTCTAGATACAGGGAATAATGATAATAGCAAGGTCTTTTTCCAAAATAATGAGAAGTTTTGAAATATTGAACATAAAAAGAAGCAATTCATTTAAGTGTTTCTTTACTCCTTTGTTTTTTACATTTTAAATTAAACCTAGGACAAATCGGTGCTGAAGTATTCACTATTTCTTTCCATTGAAAAGGAATGTTCATGCTAATATCAATTGGAGAGTTTTAATGCCCATATCTTGTACTCTGGGTAACTACTTTGAAGATGACAATATGTGATGTTTTAACTATTGTTAGTCAATAAAAAAAATGAGAAATTGCTTAACCTAAATTCCATATTTTTATGGTTTATTTACTCAAGGACTGAAGATGATTTGTCATTAAAACCAGGTACATGCCTGTAACTCTGGAACTTCAAACACTGAGTCAGGAGGATCACTGTGAGTTTGAGACCATCCTGAACTACATAGTAAAACCCAGTCTTAAAAAAAAAAGAAACAAAACAAAACAACCATACAACTGAAGACCAACAACAAGAAAAACAGGGAACCTAAAAAAGATGATGATGCAAATGATTTTTAATAATTTGAGCAAGACAACAATTTTCATTGATTAAATGATTGCTTAAATATTTTGTTGGGGGTATCTTTATAGTAAGAGAAATAATTTTTTGTTAATGTAGATTTTGTTTAAATTATATTTAAATGAATGGCAGATAGAAAAGACACTTAATGAGAAACTTTCTCATGACCATTCATTTTAAGCCCACTACTTCATTCAATAGTTGTTCTTACTTTTTTCACTATGGGGGTCTCTCTTCATCCTGATGAGTTCCTTTGCCTTATTCCCTTTTGCTCTTGTCCAATCTGCTATTTAAAGAATTCTGCTTTTGTTTCTTCTTCTTGGTTTAGTAATTTATTTTGCTATCTAAATCCCTATTATATTATTTTGTCATTGTTAGGAATTCATAAAATTTAGGTACTGCTTTTATTCTCATGTTCTCTTAGTAGGCTATTTGTAGAAATCTAGATTAAAACTGTATGTCATCCAAACTGGGAGGAAATGTTTTATTTGTTTAGGTTTCTGCCACGAAGGTTAATAGAATTGTTACTCATCCTCTGTACGTCTCTTTATATTTTCCCTAACATCTCCGAGTGGCTTCATTCTCTTAGGCATGAAATGCCACAGAAATGGAACTTGGATACTTTTTTAAGTAATATGCATTTAATATTATGCAAAATCTTTAAGTTCAAAAATTTAATAGCCTTTTTAAATGTTACTGAAATATTTCAATGATGGCATTCTTTTTAGATTTATTTCTCTTTCTCTAAAACTACATTTGACTTCATGTTGGATCTTGTGAAAAAAATATTTCTCATTTTTTTCCTTTTCCTTTTCCAAGTCTTGTATTTTAATTCACTGTTTAGACTCATTTATCATTTTCTTCCACATTTTCATTTGTTTTCTGCTCTCCATATGTTTTTATATTATGACATCTTTCCTTTGTTAATTAAATCTTCATTTTTATGGTTTCTTTTTTTTCTTTGCAGATCCATTTCCTTCTCTATGAAAATATCCCTCAGAAAACATCATCATTATTTACCATTTGATTTTAATGCTCCATTTTAATATTTTTTAATTAAAATATGCTTAAATATAAGAATGAAGGATAGTAAATAAGGACACGTAATTAAAAAGTTAAAATGATAAAAGGATTATTAAAAAAAGAATAATAAATGTTATAAAAGAGAAAAGATCAGTGTCACATAGTCATTCAGAAATTGGCTTATTTTGGGACTTTGGCTCAGACATTGTAGTAAAAATTATTTCCTAGAGTAACTTAATTGTATAACAGTATCTCTTTGATCTTTCAAAAATGAATCATATTAAGTAATAAACAAGGTTGAGAAAATCCATGTATTTCATCTTTGTACGAAGACTCATATTGTACAATCTCATGTATATAATTAGGTAGGATCATAATTGCAAAGTATAATCTGTTTCTTAATTAATCACCCAGTTTATTTGAGTTGTGAAATTTTTTTTATTTTCTCCTTTTTCATACAGTTAAAACATAAAGTTTATTTTAATAAAACTGAAAAATAAGATTTTATTTAATACTTTTCTTTTACAATTCATGAAAAATGATGTGATATCTTCAGCCATGCCAAAATAAATCTTTAGAAGTCATGATTATCTCATTAGTTCATGATCCTTCTGCATTATTACATCATTCTTCTCTTTCTTATTTGAGCCTTTATTTTGGTATATATGACAATTACATAATTGTTAGATCTATGAAATTATGAGTATTTTGTTATATGAAAAATATCACCAAGATTCTGCATTTTAGGTTTATTAAAATATGCAAAAGGCAGAAATATTAATGAAAGGTAGAACGTACTGTTTTATTCTTTCAATAACTAAATACCTCTATTCTTTCAGAGATCTTTGAAGGAGAATGAAAATTCTCAAATACAAAGTTTGTTTCAAATAATTTTAAATGCTTACAACATTCATGTTTTCAAATAGGTATAGTTCTTCAAACATGAATCTGTGTCTCACTGAAATTGTGTGCCAAAGAGTAAAAATAAATGTTTAATATTTCCTTTGCCATGAGTGATCATTTTATCTTCCCAGTTCAAAGGTTCTGCTCTTTTGTTGTTGTTGTGCTATTGTTTTCTTTTGCTGTCTTTTTGTCTCTGGCTTTCAGGCTATACAATTTCCAAAAACAATCTGTGTTTAAAAGTAGCAGAATACAAAGTCGATAAGAAGCTCCATATGATACTTGTGGCTCACAAACATAGTGTACATTCTAGAGTCTCTAAATGGGTTGTTCTTTGGGGACTATCTGATGGTTGTGTGTCCCTTATTTTCAATTTTATAAAGATGGCAAGATTTTCCAAAACAGTACCATTCTATCCTGACTGGATGCCATTGGCCTGTAGTTGGAATCCTGGTCTCTGAATAGTACCAGAGAGTCAGTACGCAGAAGCAAGTCTGCATATTCTCAGTCAGCTCTGCTCCTTCAGTGTCTCACTGCTACTTTGTGATCTCTGAGCTATTAACTGTTTCCGGCTCAGAAAAGAAGTTTTCCCTATGTACCTGGAAAAAAGGTGGTTTGTCTATATAAGAAAGAGATCTAAGATAATCTAAATAGTTCAAATTATACATATATATGTAATATATATATATAATTATATAAATATATTATATATAATAATATATATTATATGTAATATATATGTTTAGTGATACTCTATTGTGTTCTCACTTCTTCATTTATTTTATCTTGAAAATTTTTTGGATGAAGTATTCTAAGGTATAAATCACAAGGACTTTAAATTTTTTAGTTCTGCTTATAATTCATCAGTGTCTGTTGAGCCACTCAATTACAGTATATCAATTTATTATATTTCCTTCAAAATTTAGAACCAGTCTTTTTCTTTTATCTGATTCATGCTTATAGGTTAATGTTTTCAAAAATAGTGTGCTTTACTAGATGTTACAAAAATGATGCTATGAAATATAAATACTGGATGTTACAAAAAATAAATAGGTGTAATGTTGCATTTTATCCATTTTCCTACTTTTTTCCATATTATCTAATCAAACAGATTTTTAGAATTATTGTGGTGCATTTACTGTTGTGTTTGCTACTACCTAAAGTTAATTGAAAAGATGCATGAAGTCCTTTCCATTATTCTGTGTTGATCTAATGATTACAATAATAATAAAATTAATTGCAGTTGTGTTGAAATGAGTTAAAAGGCAAAATGAGATTTGAGGCTTGTTTTCACAAAATTTGTTCTCTTCAACACTTAAACAATGTGCTAGACCATTGAAAATAAATATTTTATAAAAATTGATTTTTTGAACATCAATGTCAAATTTTAATTGCCATTACTTTCAATATACAAAATTATATTTCAAATGAATATAAAGAAATGTAGGATTATGAATCTATTTAAATGTATAGTTTCATGAAGGCAAACTTCTCTGAATTTTCCATTACTTTGTTTTCATTTAAATGTATAATTATTTCATTGCCTATTTAAGTTATTCAAGAGAAGCACATAAAAAGATAGAAATGCTCCAACTCAGTCAACATCCTTTTCTTCTAGAAGGTAATTTCTCATCTAGTTTGCATAAGTATTCTACTTCAATTGCTGTTCAAACACTAGAATGGATGGATTTGTGTTTAAGACAATGGAATTAATCTCCACTTATTTAAACTCTGAGGTTTTTTTTAATTTTTTTTTTTTAACTGAGTGGGTTTTAGTATCTTAAGGGAACGAATGGCTTTTGAGAGTGATTTTTATATCAACATGCTTCAAAGCTTTTGTAGGTTTCAGGCAACCATTTTAAAGATATTTTGTTCAAATAATGGATTTGTTTTATACTCAGATAAGTCACCCGGTAATCCCTTGCTTTGCAGCTTATAGCTGCTGTAAGCCAAGGTTAATTAATTAGAAATATTAAAGCTTGGATTAACACTTGGACCTGATTCACAAATCATTTGCTTGAAAGTATCTAAGTTGCCCAGTAAATTTATTTTTGAAACTTAATGTCACACTAGGGAAAGTCAATATTTTTAAACTTTTTTAGAAGGATGCATTAGGTAAGCTTTAAGAAATTAAACAAACAAACAAACAAACAAAAACCAAGAAGTTTCTTTCTGGTTTCCCAGCACCCAATCTGACTTAAACTATATGTACTTTAGCTATTTCTGGAGGTTGTTATCAAAGCATTTTTAATATATGGTTTATTATAGGACTTGTTTAAATAACTAAGAAATACAAGTGTACATTTTCAATAAATATGTACTTTTGTTGAGAAACAACACATAATTTCTAAAATATTTAGAATGATTTGATATTCATCTTTAGCAAATTAGATAGATGCTAGAAATCTAAATGAAGTCAGCTGGAGTTGCCATGTTAACATAATTTCTGGAAAAAATGTTGCCTATATATTGGAAGTTTTGGACTTTTAAAAGTAAAATATAGATATGGATACTGTTTGCCCAATGAGGTTCTGGTAAGCTCATTGCCAAAGTATAACCAGAAACACCTGAGCAGAGATACGTCCTCAGGATTTTTGTTGGCAGAAATGGCAAAATACAGAATGCTTTTTCAACACAGTTTATTTTTGTATGCTAAACAGGAAGATGAAGTTTCAAACTGCAATCAGTGCTAGTTTGGGCAAAAAGCCAAAATCAATTGTCTAGAAAAGAGTCAGAAAACATTTTCTTCAAGGAATCAGAAAGTAAATATTTTAGGCTTTCAGGGTCATATGATGTTTGTCATAATTACTCAACTCTGTCACTACCAAGCAAAAACAGTCACTAAAAATATGTAAACAAATGAACGTGACTGCTAGTCACTAAAACTTTGTGGGCATTTATTCCATACGATTTTAACCTACAAAGATAGTTTTTCTTTTATTTTGTTTTCAACTACTTAAATATGTTAAAAGAATTCTTAACTCCCTTCTAATTTTAAACTAAATCTTGGGCTAAATGTCATCGAGGGATTGTAATCTGCCATTCCCTATTCTAATAGCACACAGAATAATCTACTAATAATGGGTTTGCAAGTATTACACAAAGATTAGCATTAGCTCACTGTGTCCCCAGGAGTATTTGCTGAAAAATTTCTTGATTTGAAATAGCTTTCTAGTCAACAGTCTATTTTCTTCAATGAGACAATATTTATAGAGAAAAATATTGGAATATAAACAAGGTTTGATTTTATGACATTCATGCTGGGAAGTTTAATTTTATATCCTTTATAATTTCAGAATTGCAGGACTTAGTTTTAAAAAAATACATTTATATTTCCCTTTTCCAGTGAGGAAATGTTACTTTGTTTCTAATTAACATGCAAAGAACATCTTAAAAAGTCAATCATTTTACTTTCTTCATTTCTGTTGTGATGTTAATGTTAAGAAAGTTGCTTTATGAAGTGGATTAAAAGAGAGTGCTAGTATTTTGGGCAAAGTCACAGAAGGAAATGCAGTAAGTGGAACTGGACACTCAGTATCATGTTTTTGGTTTAAATCGTGTACTTCCTAAAAAAAGAAAAGAAAACTTACAAACATGAACAGAAACTGTTTCTGATTGTGAGACAGGATTTGAGCAAAACTTCTTTTAGTATTCTAGGCTTGAGCATGCAAATGTTGTAGTTTAAAACACTTCAACGCCTTGTGAGTTCATGACCAGCTTGGGCTACAGCGTGAGCAGGGCCGGACTGAACTACATAGTGTGACCCTACTGTGAAAAAAATAAGGCCCAGAGTTTGGTTTGCTGCTTTAAGTGCTTGCTTGGCAGGTGAGAGTTTGTGAGTTTGGTCCCCAGTACTGATAAAAAAAAAAAAAAAAAACTTCAAAGAATTGAGATACTAATATATCATAGAATTTCCACCTAGGACACAAAAAAGTTTCTCCTGTAGAAATAAAGATCAACAAGGAAAATATACACATTATTAAAATTGAAAGCTGGAATAGACTATCATACTCCACCAGTGTGACCTCTCTTTGTTCCATCTACTGTCCCAGAGCCAAATTCAACTGGAGGGAAAGAATGACTTCATTCATAACATTTAATTTTCTTCATTTTTTTAATAAACAGTAACATGTATTTCATAAGAATGATAAAAATCAGATGTACCAACCAATAGGTTGACATTACTGAAAATCGAAGAAATAGAGTAGGTAATAGAAATATATGAACATAGATTAGAATACAAAAATGAATTTTCAGAGTAAAGATTTTAAAATAACCGTGAGTCAGTAGGTTATTTAAATGCAATTGGACAGATATTTCCATGGAGAATTGGAAAACTTTAAAATAAATATATTTTCTGTATTTGATGAATGCAGTGATTAAAATTATGAACATAAGTGATCAACACAATTGAAGGGTGAGCATAAAATACATTTCTCACATGGGCAATGATGTTAAAAGACATAGGAAAATTAACTATGTCAAATGTGTGTAAAATTTGAATATATAAGTATTCAGGGTCCTGTAAGAAGATCTGAGGGAGAATGAGAAAAATGAAATGTATGTACTCTTAATGACATTGGTACAGATATCAAGAAGCACTGTGGATGTTACATTGCAATAAAAACATGCAGGTACAGCAGTGACAATACAATAAAGTACAATACGATACAATAAAGACAAAAGAAAATCTTTAAAGTATTCAGAGAAGGTACTCATTGCCTTCAAAGACAGCAGGCAGGTTGTTTCTATTTACAGTGACTTCTTTTTTTTTTTATTTAAGAGAAAATGGACACAGAAAAGAGAAACAAAAAACAAAAGAGACAAACAAGTAACAACAACAAACCTGATACGATAATATTATAGGTTTACAAAATGAGATGGTTGGAATTTGACAGTACTTGTAATATTATATACTGTTACCTTCAAAGGGGTTGTTCAGATTAACAGATATAGACATGTAGAATTGATCTTATCATATAAGTATTAACTGTTCTTTTTCAATAGCTAATGAATTTAGTAATATAGTCATTTTAGCTATCTTATGTATACCTATTTATAAATTTATCTCTTTTTCCTTTTCCCTTCCTTCTTTCCTCCTTTCCCCTTAGAATACCTCTTGTTGTCTTTAAAATAACTGCCCGTATCATCAGGCCTAATATAATCAAACAAAATAGTTCAGAATAGAGTCAATAAAAAATAAAACAATGGTCACAGAAAAGAGAAACAAAAAGCTAAAGGGACCAACAGACAACAACAACAAATCTGATACTGTAACATTATAGGTTTACAAAATGAGATGATTGGAGTTTGACAGTGGTTGTAACATTGTATATCATTAGCTTCAAAAGGGGTTGCTGAGATTGACAGATATAGACATGTAAAATTGATTTAATCATATGAGTATCAACTGATCTCTCTCAATAGTTAATGCATTTAGTAGTATAGTCATTTTTACCATCTTATGTATACCCACATATAAATATATGTCTTTTTCCTTTTCCCTTCTTTCTTTCCTCCTTTCCCCTTGTAATACCTCTTGTTATCTTCAAAATAACTGCCCATACCATCATGCCTAATACAATCAAACAAAATAGTACAGAATAAAACCAATAAACGTTAAAACAATGGAAGCAATACATATTAATACAATGTTGAACTGAAGCACACAGAAAGAGAGGAAAGAGGCATTTAGACAAAGAGGGTGGCAGCTGGCAGCGCCTCTGCCGCTAGCGGGAATGACTCTGTGAAAGGAGTTGCTGGAACCTGGGGACGCATGGTCAGAGAGCTGCGCCTGCGACAGTGGTGATCCTGGAGTTCTCTCCCCAGAGAGATGGCGCTGGAGGAGAGTGGCAGTGGACAGGGGGAGCAGACCTGGAGAACTGTGAGTGAGGAGGTCCTCACCCTCCCGTGTGAGGGGGAGATTGGCGGGGAGACATTTTGGAGTTGGGCTGGGGACTACTAGCAGGGTGCAGACCCACGGAGGTTGCTCAGGCTGAGCCCTGTCCCTATGAGCATACCCGGGGCCACCTTGGAGGATCCTTGAGGGTGACAAGCTTGGTCTGGGGACGGCAGCTCTGTGAGTGCTCCAAGGATGGTGGTGGAGAGTTCGTGGGTGACCAGCCCACCAGCCAAGGTTCACAGGTGGCGGCCAACACATGTGGACACCCCAGCAGCTATTGCAGAGCCAAGGCAGGTAGGGGAAGGTAGTGGACAGCGCTGTAACAGCGCCCCCTGTGGCAACCATCAGATATTCTTGGTCGGCACCAGCTGGAGGAACCTGTCTCACTTTGGAGAGGTTGCGGCCAATACAGGGAGTATCTGGGTCCCCAGTACCCATTTGCCCAGGGGAACCCAGGAATATTTCAAGACAAAGAAGCAGGGGGCAGTCTCTGGCCTCCACTCCAAGCAGAGCAAGTCCAGGAGATGCAAATGCAGAGGAGATTGGGAGCTCCACAACTGAAGTTTTTGAGGCGATGGCAACTGAAGTAAAGAAACAACTTCAAGAGGCTATAAAAGAAATTAGAACAGAAATACTAACTCAACTAAGAGAAGAAATGAAAAACATAATAAAAGAACTGCTAGGCAACCCTGAAGGAGACATAGATGAAAAAATGGAGCATAGGAAAGTGAGGGAAACCTGGAATGAACAATACAAAAAAGATTTAGAATACATGAAACAGATTCAAAGAGATAACCAGGAAATCAAAAACTCCAAAGAAAGTTGGCAAAACCACTTGAAAGAAACTGAAAATAGACTTTCAAACCTCGAAGACAGGTTTGCAGCTTGTGATCCTGAAAGGAAATATCTCTTAAAAATAACAACAAACCTGGAGGTAACAATACAATGGCTGCAAGACAACCCAAAGAAACATAACTTAAGAATAAAAGGTGTGAGTGAAAAAGGAAGGGTCAATGCAAATGAAATTAAAAGTCTATTTACAGAAGTAATTTCAGAATACTTTCCAAGCATGAGAATAGGAAATGACTTTCAGATAAGCGAAGCATATAGAACTCCAGCTAAACATAACCAAACTATACCTACACCCAGACATATAATAATCCAGATCCCAGAAATTCAACAAAAAAACAAAATATTAAAAGCTATTAGAGAAAAAAGAAAACAGATCATCTACAAAGGAAAACCCATCAGAATCACAACAGACTGCTCAACACAAACCATCACATCCAGAAGATCTTGGAGTGAAGTATTTCAAGCCTTGAAAGAAAACAACTTCCAACCCAGATTGATGTGCCCCGCAAAACTATCTTTCAAAATCAATGGAGAAGCAAGATACTTCCATGACAAAGAACAACTAAAGGAATTTATGAACACCAAGTCAACCCTATGAAGAATACTGAAGGACATTTTAGAGAGAGATTAAAAAAGTCCACAGCTCCTGAAACAGCAGTAGAGGGATGTCATGGAGCAGGGCAGACAATTGAATAATCCATCATTGGGATTTGAGTCCAGTAATGTCTTCAATGAGCTGTTTAGTTTGATCTTATTCTATCTCGACCTGTCTAATTTTATTATATATATTGACATAGACAGCTATTCCAAGAACGACAAAATATATTAGGATAGCTTTTATTGATATTTGATCACCTTTTTTGAAACCATGTATTGCTTTCATTGTTCTGTTTTGAGTGATTTTATCCTATTTTGGCTTGTTTCATTGTATTATAACAGATGATATAGGCAACTGCTTACAAAATAATGCAGCAACTTCTTAACAAAAACAATAAAAAGTAAAAATTAAATGGAATGTCTTTAAAATCCATGAAGAAATTACCTGAAAAACTAAATACTTAAACTGAGTAAAAATATTCCTCAAGAAGACATGTGAAATTTTCTGGCAAAAAGTAATTGAAAGAATTCATCCACAGAAGTTCTGTGAAAAAGAAAAATACACACTAAAGGAAAAAACTTGCAAATGAAGCATGGCACGCAGAATGAGGTGATCACTAGTGCCAGCACTCGGGAGGCTGAGGTAGGAGGAGCGTTGTGAGTTCGAGGTCAGCTTGGGCTACAACGTGAGCGCAAGGCCTGCCTGAGCTACATAGTGCGACCCTGTCTCAAAAAACCAGGGCTGGGAGTTTGTCTCAGTGGCTTCAGCGCTTGCCCTGGCAGGCACGAGGTTGTGAGTTCAATCCCTGGTGCTGCCAAAAAAAAAAAAAAAAAAATGAGGTGATCAATAGGATGCTAAATGTGAAAGCAAATATAATTGAATACATCATCTTCTAAAATGTGGGAAATCACTTACATTGTCAAAAATTAAAGCGCATGAAGATGGTATCACTAAAATTTCATTACCTAAAAGTACATAAGATTTTAATATCTATGTTCTATAAAAATCAAAGAAAGATTGTATATGCTGAATGTGAATGAAAGGGAATTTACTTTTAAATAGTTGCTATAAAAATAATGCAAATTAACTATACTACTGGTGTCTTTTAGTTCATTGGAAAGGGAGATTTGTGGTAACATGAATTGGAAGATTTTTTGTGCCCATACCTTGTATTCTGAGTAACTACTTTAAAGATAATACCCAATGTATTACCTATTATTGTTTTCCTATTATTTTGTTATAAAATTTTGCTTTATTTTTTCAATAAAAATAAGAAAAAAATTAAAAAGCAACACAAACAAATCAGAAAAAATTTACCATCAGTTTGAAAGCCAAAGTAACCTCTTCTTTTCAGTTCTTTGTTTGTTTCTGTTTGCTTTGTGAGACAGTCTTGCTATGGAGTTCAGGCTAGCCTTAACTCACTCTGTACCCCAAACTGGCCTCAAATTTAGGTCAGTCCTCCTGTCTCAGCCTTCCAAGTTCTAGGATTACAGGCACGCGCTACTGCACCTGCCTCACATCACAGTTCTGATGAACAGAAATTTCAAACTTATACTGTTTGGTTTTCTCATTTATAATGAGGTCAGCTAGAAGTTAAATTTAAATGGTATGAAAGGGACTCTTTTTGTTTCTGCATACATTTTTATTCAACATGTTAGGAACTGAGAAGAGAGGTTTTTTATTTCATTGTTTCTTCTATTTTATTTAATTAATTAATTAATTAATTTTTTTGTACCAGAGATCGAACTCACAACCTGGTGCCTGCCATGCTTGTTTGGAGATCCTCATGGAAAGTGAAAAGAGAAATGGATTTGTTATGATCTGTAATTGTTGTAGATGTTTCAACAGTGACTCAATCATAGGTTTAGATTATCAGCTGCAATATTTTTAATAGAAGATATAACACATTAATCTATTTCCTATGATGACAAAGAGGATCTTAGGAAACTCTTTTTTACTGCTATGGCTTTGAAGACAATCTAGTGTTTTCTATATCTCAGAGACATCTCTTCAAAACTGGGTAAAAGTTGATGTGAAATATATAGCGATGACTTACCCTAGTTAACTTTTTCCATAAATTCCATTGCTATTCTTTTGATTAAGACTTGTATCACGTAATTTAACTGGATGCTAACAGAAATCCTCGCATGGTTAGAAAGATAAAAATGAAAAAATGATCAATCGTAAAGTTGTGACTGAGATTCTTCCTAATAAGGAACATAATTTTATTTGACAAATAAAACATTTAAGATTATGATTAAAAAAGCATTCAATTTATTCTACAAGTATAGCCTTTAAAAGTTTTCAAAAAGTTCCCTGAAAGCATATCTTCTTTATTACTCTGATAGGTCAACTTCATTAGATTAAAAATGCCTAGGAGTTTGCTGGGCATGGTGGAGCAAATCTTTGATCCCAGCGTTCCCGAGGCTGAGGCAGGAGGATCATTGTGAGCTTGAGACCAGTTCACGCTAGAAAGTGAGTTCAAGGCCAGCCTGAACTGCATAGTGAGACCCTATCTCAAGAAATAGGGCTGGGGATTTAGCTCAGTGGCCAAAGTGCCTGCCCAGCAGGCACAAGGTTTTGAGTGTGATCCCTGGTACCAAGAAAATAAAAACAAAAAAAAAATAAAAAATGCCTAGGAGATTAATAAAGCATGTTCCCAGGTGGGTGATGGGGTAATGGTTTAAATACTTAATGTGGTCCCTACTATACCTCTCCGGCACTGTCTTCCTGCTCAGTTTCTCAGCAGCTGTGATCTAAGATGCTTTCCTCTCCTTCCTTTCATGATGATGACACTGGAGCTAGCCAATCATGGACTGAAACAGCAAATGTAACTTCTCTTTTGTTAATATTGTGAATTTCTCAGTGATGAGAAAGCTGATTAATATAGAAAATTGGTGCTAAAGAAGTGGAGTCATTGTGGTGATTATATAGTGATCATGTGATTTAGAAGTGTTTGGAATTGGTTTATGGGAGGATCTTGTAAGTGTTTGCAGATGCAGGCCAGAGAAGCCTTAGACTGAAGTAAGCGACACTGATAGGCACAAAGCTCAGAAAACCAGATAGGAGTGGGCACAGTAAAGGCAAGACTCAGGAGATTTCACTTGGAAAGAGGGAGTTCAGCGCTCATTGGATCAAGGCCATACGTTTTATGCTTTGATAGGGAATTTATCTTCATTTTACCAAGGACCTGAGTGTACAATTAAGTATGGTGGACAAGTAAACATAACAGAGGAAATGTCAAGATACCCTAACATTAGTTTTTCGTATAAATGCTCTGGGTTACTTTAAGCAGGGTGTATACTGTGAATTGGGGACAAAAATAACAGAATAATTTTTAAAACTTTTGAAAAAGAAACCAACAACATTGTATAGCAACGAGAATGAAAACATTTTGAGCACATCTCAGGCCTCAGCAAGACCTCATGCAGTGCAGACTCAAGACTTTAAAAGTGTCAATCTTTCTTGTAGAGAGGTGCATTAGCTGTTTTCCATCAGGGCGACAAAAACGGACATCTACAATTTAAAGAAGTAGAGGTTGACTTCTGCTCACAGCTTCTGTGGTTTTAGTCTATGGTCACTGACTCTAAGAAAGAAACAGCATGATGAAAAAGCATGGGGGAAGAAAACTGCTTATGTCATGGTGACCAGGAAGCAGAGGGAGAAAGGAGTAGTTTAGGTTGAAAATATACTCTTTGAAGTTACACCTAATGCCTCTTTCCTGATGATCAAGCCCAACATGAGAGAATTAGATGTAAGGGGGACTTTTTCATAATGCCATCCTATCAGCAACTCCATTTTCTTTTCCTCTAACTTATTAGGCACCTGCTTTACAGTCACATTTCATATTATTTGATTTTACGTTACTGCACATGATTCTCACTGTAAATTTCACTGAATGGATCTACCAGTACCCATGCAACAACTTGATTGTGTCCCCTTAAAATTTTCTCCACCAGTTAATCACTCCATACCCTTTAATCTCACTTTCCAGTGAGTATCATGATACAGACAAAATGTAAACAAATTTTCTGATACACTGTTTTGAGCTGGACTTTTGCTGTCCTCATTCGTGTCAGTGCTCTGGTCTTCTACATCTAATAAACATCTCATATCAATCACTGTTTATAGGATTCTAAAATTTCTTCAACTTACATACCCGAACCTTTGCAAACTTGTCCTGCAAACCAGGTCCAAAAGCTTTGGAATGATATGGGGAGGTACAGAGCAATGACCTCACTTCTGGTACCAATTTTCTGTTATTAGTTACTTTCCCTATGCTGGGTCAAAATATTCAACATACACAATTTAAAATTAGAGAGGGTTTTTTAATTTTTAATTTTTTTAACTTTTAAAAAGCAAAACAAAAAAAGGTAGAAGTAATACGGAATTTCAAAAAAAGTAAGAAATCAGTACTAGTTAATATATTACATATTATTATCTTGGAAGTGGTTGTTCAAGTTATGAAATCTAGGCATAAAAAAATCAGACAATCGAACAATGACAGCACAAACTATTCTTTCTAGTGAACTAACAGAGAATTAGTAGTATAGTTATCTATCTTGCATACTTATGCATACATACAGTGGTATGTATACTGAGCACTTTCTTTCCCTTTCCTTATTACCATATATATTGTCCATTTTGGATCTTATTATTCTTTCAGTTTTTTTTAAATTATTATTTATTGCTGTGGGGAAAAAGGAACCATTCTCCACTGTTGGTGGGAGTGTAGACTGGTGTGATCACTTTGGAAATCAATATGGAGACTCCTCAAAAAACTAGGATTGTAAATCCCCTTCAATCCAGCTATTCCCCTTCAGGATATTTTCCCAGAAAAATTGAAAGTATCATATCACAACTATATATGTGCGCCCATGTTTATAGCAGCAGAATTTGTAATAGCTAAACCTTGGAAACAACCAAAATGCCTGTCAACCACAGAATGAATGAAAAAGATGTGGTATTTTTATACAGTGGAATATTACTCAACTATAGAGAGTTTTATTTTGCCTTACACTTTCAGTTGGTTGAGTCCATTGTCATTGGCTCCAAGGCAGCAACAGCATAGTAAAAGGACATTCCTGGAGAAAATGCTCAAGTCATGTTGGGCAAGAATTAGGAGACATGAGGAGCTAAGGAAATGGGGAGCTAAGAAGGCCCCCAGTGGCCTGCACATTCCAACCAGGACCTACTTCCCATTGTGATATTTTTTGGGGTGCATGTTTTAGATTAAAACCATAAAAAAAGGAGCTCTTGGATCACTGTTCAAGAAAGGCCCTCTAAGGAATTTGTAAACTGGGATTTATTTCACTACGCTCAGTCCTCCTCTCAGAGGCCATTAAAGCTATGGTCCGAAGGCTCCAGGCTGCAGCTTTTACTGACAGCAGGTTTTGGCATTATTCATGCAATGCTGGGTTTATGGTCATGAAGAAGGCAAGGGTTATGTGATGAGGGAAGCTTCTACCTAGATTTCAATGGGAAGCCGGAGAAATAAAGCCGAAGTCCCTGAGAGGACAATGTATGAACCTGAGGCAATGCAGTGGAAAGTGTAGTGGAGATTCCAGGACACCAGATTTTCCAGGAACTTGGAATTTATTCCAAGGAAAGCTACAATTCCAGAGGGAAGCCTTCCTGAGAGAGGTTAAATGGGCTGAAACAAGACAGTTCCTACACAGTGGACATTCAAACATGTTAGAATCCACATTTTATTACCATTTATTCAGATGCCAAATATGTAGCTATGGGGCATAATTTACAACTTTCTGGGTTTTGGTCTGTTTGCTCTTTATCCCTTTATTCCTTCCTTTTATATTGGTACAATTAATTCTGAGATTTGTACCTTGGGGTTAAGTGACATTTTTTTCTTTTAATAGAGGATCATGGCTAATACTTACCTTGAGCTTCAGAAGAGAATTGGAACTGAGCTTTTGAAAAAATCTGGAAAGTGTGAGACTTTGAAAAAGGGATCATTGGGTTTCCAGTTATATGCGAGATAGCTGTACTATGTTCAGTGGAACTATGAACTCCCTATTGTCTTTTTCTGAAGATCAAATATGGTTTAAAGAGATTTGCTTGGGTAAAGTTTACAAAGGGTGAGATTTGACCATTAATGTTGATGCATCAACCTCATTCAGTTAAGTTATGCCCAGCAGATTAGCGAAGCATTCTCCTGAGTGTGTTCCGGTGCATTACAGAAGCGCGGTACTGTATATGGCCCCCTGCCCATTGCTCTCTGTTACTGTTCTGCTCTGCTTCATAACCATCATGAACTAACCACCTTTGTACTACCATATGCTTCTCCCATTGTGTTTCTGCCTTGGATCGTGCTGAGCATCTACTGAATCAATTGAAGCCATGAAGCTAAATTTAGCCTCTCTTATTTAACTTACAGGTGTCAGGTATTGTGTCATAGTGACGGAAGAGCTAACAACAACTGCATTTTTGTATTATAAACTAGGCACTATAGATTTATGTCATAGAAAAGTACAATGAAATAAATTACATAATCTGTAATTCCTCTCCTTGTCTTTAATATTTTTATACAATACATTAAGATTTAAATCATTTCTTCATTTTCCCACAAGAAAGTATGCTTTTTCATTTTTTAAACTGGTAAGGAACAAAGATAAAATCACTCTTATAAAATCATAATTCCATACCAACATGGAATCAAAGGTAGATATAAAAATAAATCCATCACTTCTCTGATGAGCTTTTCTATACATGAGACTCTTCAGGAAAGGAATCATTAATTCAGGATCGCCTCTTTCAATTTCTGTTTCCATTCTGGAGCACATAAGGTTATATTCACTCATAAAGTAATTTACATAATGATTCAAACTAATGTTTTCAGGCTAAATTTTTGGGCACCAAGATAATCAAAAAATGCTGTAAGGGGATTAAGTAGGTGCCTGAATAGCAAGTTGCTGACGACATCAGAAAATTAAAAATCATAATAAGAAAACCAACTTCTCGCCCTGTCTGGGCCTCCCAATTCTGCTCAAGTTGTAAAACCCACATTTACTTGGAGAGAATTTTTTTTTTTTAAGAAAACTGCCTGTTCTTAAAGGAAGGTGAAGTAGTAAAGTCATTTGTCTTAAGTAATAAATGTCATAAGAAAATTCTCTTACGAGAGAAACCAAAAAATAAATGAACAGTGAAATAAAAGACAGGTAATATCAAATAGGGAGACAGATCTTTCTCAAATAGGAAGGAGAGCAAGAGATGGAGGGAGTGGGAAAGGCAGGGAAAGACAATGGAAAAAGGAATAAAGATATGGTGTGTACAAGAAATGTAAACACTATGTACTAATAAAAGTAAGTTGAAAGAAATATGAGAAAATTACATACCTACATTTTCAGTATCTCTTTCAATTATTTATTTTTCTTTAATAATTTCAGTACTATATGAAATCTAATTTACACGAATCTCTTAAAGTTCCCTTTTTTTCTCCCTATAAATTCTAAATTAAAAGTTATGGGCTTATGCCAATTCCACAAACTGTAGTATAAAATATTAGATGTTGCTAATATCAGAAAATACATTTATACAAACTTTAAAACTTAGTTAAATTTCAAACACAGCAGTTATATAGATGAGTGCATACATAAATTCAATAAATAAATTATCGCTCATTTTATATTGTTTTATGTATAAAACAAAATGTCTTCTGATTTTATTTTAAACATCACATTAGACACTTCCAAATATTAAATGCACCTAATGATGCTAATATTAAAGTTATTCAACATTTATGTAGTAGCATAATTTATTAGTGTGCTGACATTTAACTTTACACTAAAAGTTAAATTACTCAAAATTTAAATACACTATACTTTCCAGTTGGTCACTTAGTCTTCCTTTTTCTTTACATTATCTTCACACTATTTAGGATACTGGTTTAAAATTAAAGTCTGAAGACTTCATTAAATGAATGCTTTTTAAGTCTCTTTTGGGTTTTAGTAAGATTCATAGTATTAGTTTTATATTTCTTTGGATTTTGTGTATTTTTAAAACAAAATGCTTTGTGTAATATGTAAAAAGTGCAGTAAAACTTGGAGAATTGATATGTTATGCTGTGTTATTTTTTTTAGAATAAGCCCCTATCCAATACACTTTTCAAGTATTGAGATGATTTGACTTGGGCTTTATTTATTTATTTATTTATTTTTTCGTGGTACCAGGGATCAAACTCATAACCTCACGCCTGCCAGACAGGTGCTAAAGCCACTGAGCCAAACTCCCAGCCTTAGTTTCTTGAGGCAGGGTGGCATTATGTAGCTCAGACCGGCCTTGCACTTGCGTTGTAGCCCAACCTCGCCTCGAACTCACAACGCTCCTCCTATCCCAGCCTCCAGAGTGCTGGGATTAAAAGCTTGCGCCACCACGCAGGGCTTTGGACTTTGTTCTTGTTACAGAATTTTTGTTGAAGCTCCATCCCATATGGTAAAATCAAACCGTGCAGGTGATCAAAGATACACATTTTCTGAAATATTCATGTTATTATCAAATGCTCTTTCTATGAACAAAAGTCAGAATTGTCAGGTTTGGCTCCCTGGGTTCCCTTTATCTTCTGCACTGTCGCTGTTTGATACCATAAAGCAGAAGCTGTAGAATTAACTCACCACCCAAGTTAATACATTTTCTTACTGTGAGTTTCATTCAAACAATTTAGTCTGCATTATCAAAATTAAAATCACCCTCATATTTTCCCATTTGGTACAATAATTTTTTAAAAAATATTTTAAACAATCCACTGATCCTTTGAAAGTATTTGTATTACATTTACAAATGGAATTTGAGGATGGATATTTTTACATTGTTGACTTTGAATTTGGAAAGGAAATACTTAAAAGTGACTCGTGTCTCTGTCATGTTAAATGATTTACTTTAAAAAGTGTTTCATCTTGGCCATTATTTAAAAATTGTGGCAACAGTGTATAACCTATTGCTATTCTTTAATTATTTTGTTTTTTTCCACAGAAAAAAGTGTGTTTTATATTTTTGTAATATGTATAAGTATCACGTTAAAGTAAAAACTTAACAAAATAAAAATTATTTCATAGATTATTTTTAAAAATGTGTCATGCAGATTGCCAGATATAAATTCAAAGCACTAAAAAAATTTCTTATTTAAATATATAAGATTTGTCCCTATGAAGTGAAGACACATATGTGAGAAATATTTTTTGACCTGTGAATAATGGTTTTGCTTCATGTTGGCATACTTCAAAACACTACATGTAACAACATTTTTAGAAACTTGAATGCTTGAGTAAATATATGCTACTGGTTATGATTTTTTATAAATCAGAGAGATTAAATTATTGTAATAAATTTTATTCCTATGACAATGATTTCTATTGTCAAAACATTTAGCCAAAATGCAAATTTGAATCACAATCTGCAAAGCAAATTCCCATAGTAATCTGGGAAACAATGAAATTCTACTGTTACTAGAGGAAAATATCAGTTTAAAATATGTCCCTCCAGAAAAAATATAGATCTAGCATTGTTCATTTATTTCTTAGGGCTCGTGTATGAAGATAATTATTTAACTAACAAAAGTTGAAAAACATCAAATAAAATGACTTGCTGAATACACTGAGATATACATGTGACATTGTATGCATTCTTATGAAACATATCTTGTGAAAGTTTAGAGAAGATTCTAAGAGATTTATAAAATTCTTATTCACATTCATGAATTTAAGATAATTTTGTGGTTGTGCTGCACATAAGGTAATGATATGAATTTGGTAATTTCCTCTTGCAAAATTTTAAATCAAATTTTATCTAAAATTACAACTAGAAGTTTGTTGTGAACATCTGTTATGAATGCTTCAATATATGATTTCTACTTTATGTCAGAGAAAGAAAACTGGCATAAACTTAAGAACTTTAAAAATCCATAAAGCAACAACAACAACAACAAAAATCCTGTTTCCTCAGTAATGATTAATAAAACTGATAAAAATTCTTGCCACACTATCCAAAAAGACAAAATTTACCAACATTAGAAATGAAAGATAGGTCATGATTATAACCCTTTGGGCATTGAAAGAATATAGGACTACTAGACAAATACTTTGCACACAAAATTGAAAAACAGCATAAAGTTTACCAATGTCTTAAAAGATACAGCCCACCTAGACTTGGACAATGAACAATCAGATTATTTCAGTATTTCTACTGTTATAAAAGAAATAGAATCATTATTTTATGAGCTCTCATAAAAGAAAGCACAGACAATTTCACTCAACTTCACAATACATTGAAGGAAGAAATTATACTAGTTCTGTAAAACTTCTTTCAGAAAGTAGAAACACGAAGAATAATTTTTACAATTTTTGAGGCTTATTTATTCATCCAATCTATTTGCAAATATGTTTATAAAATCAGTACATGAATTTTTATAGAAACTGGTTTCATAAATACCAGCAACAAAAGTCACCATTTGATTGGTGAATGAATAGAACTGCGATATAACCATACAGTGGAATGTTATTTATCAATTAAAAACAGAACAATGCAGTAAGGAGAAGATATGGATGAACTTATATTTCTGTGGTTGAGGAGGGAATGGTTAAATAAATGACACACAGTGTATTTTCTAGGGCCCTACAATTTTGTATGATATAACATTTTTTAGATAAATTATTGATTTATATATATTCATAGAACTGAATAGCATAAAATGTAAAGCTTGTAAGTTAAAATTAGTTTAGGAGATCAGATAATCCCCAATGGAATACATGATTTGGCAAAAAATTGAATTATATTGCTAATCTGAAACAATAAAATAGTGTCACATAACTAAAAGACAATATTTGGAAAATAAGGGGAGTTTAAAGTGAAGGTTTCTGCTCATAGCCTTGCATTTTCCTTCATAAAATTCTTTCCCATATGGGAGGGTTTAATAACTCAGAAATATCTGCACATATTGGAGAATTGAGTAATTATGTGAATGGATCTCAAAATAAGCAAAAATAGATTTACAGAAAGCAAGGGGAGTAAGCATAAATGATGCATATATTAATAAATTGAAGCCAGAGACATTAGCATATTATGTTAATTTCTATAGATTTTGATGGTTACATATATGAATACTTACAGATACATATATGTATATGGGGGTTAATATCTACACAAGCATTTTCTTGCTCTGTCAGTTAGAACGTCCTTGAGACAATGGTGCAGGCTAGCAATGAGCACAGCTAGTGTTAAGATCCTAGTGTTTCATACTGGTTTCCAGTAAAAGATACCAGAATTTCTTAGAGAAACTGTTGATTCTACAAAGGGAAAAAGAAGTATACATGAGATGCTGAAATCTCATGCAATACCAGAAAGAAAACAAACGTGTAAAACCAGCCAACCAGTGGTAAAACGTACATGGAAATATCTGAAAGGGACTTTGGACCAACTTAGCGTATGTCTCTGAAACTCATGTTGAAATGCAATTACAACTGTAAAAATATTAAAAGATGAAACCTTTTAGAGATAATCAGGCTTGGAACCTTGTAAGTGATTTAATATCATTATAAATGGGTCAATTCAGACTCTTTTTCTGTCTTCGCCCTCCCAAATCAGTCCTTTGGGGCACATATTTCTTTTGCTCCAGACAAGCAAGGAACACCTTCGAATCAGACTGGACAAACCTGCAGGTGCCTTGAGATTGACCATCCCAGCCTCCAGAACTATGAGTCAATAGATATTTGATCTTTATAAATTACCCAAGTCTCTAATTTTTTGTCATGCCCCTTGGAAATCGTTGAAGCCTGACTGATGATCGATAGATGATACACAGATGATACATAGATACATTGATAGACAGACAGATAGATGATAGATAAGCATGTCTTTTTCCTAGGACAGTTTCTCACAAAAATAACCTTATACACCTGATTTAAAATAATTTAGTACTGTCATTTAAAGAATTTCTGAACTCTGCACTAACTAATTCAATCAGAAAAGCTAAGGACATTTTCGTGGCACCTACAAAGAAACTCAATTTTATAGTCATTAAATTAAAAACTGAAATACTGTACGAATGCTGTAACTACTATTATTGTAGACAGTTGACATGGAAATAGATGTCTAAAGAAATGCTTGTTTCTCACACTACACTGATTTAATTAATCTAGAAATTGTTCATTTTTTCTTTCAAACTTTCTGGAGACGTATAAAATTTAAGTGGAAAATTTTTGTAAATCTGTTGAAATGTTCCATCCTTTATTTTGAAATTTGCTTGTGCTTTTTGTGTCCTAGTTCTGAAAACTCTAGTCATATTTCTATGAGCTAATAATAGCAATTGAAAGCATTTAAGTTTTGAAGCAGTATCTGTAATTATATTACTTTTCCTATAAATAACACAGGCATTGATACTTTTATGATGAAAATGAACACAAGTGATTGAATATGTATGACTCAGAATCTTTTTGGAAGAGAATGTGACAGCATTGAAAACATGTAATTACCAGAAATACCTACAGTGATTAAAATGTTAATTAATGACAGTTTCTTTTATTAGCTTAAGCAAAATTACACTATATATAGAAAAAATGAAGTTATCTTATAATTTTTAAAACTTAAACTTATTCAAGCATTGAGTAATATTTATTTTCAAATCAAGTATATGAAGCAAAGTGAAATCATCAGATTTAATTTTCTTCCAGACACCAAGTAATATACAACTAACCATCAAGTACATATATAAGAGACCAAGCAGAGAGTAGAGTTAAAATAAAACCTGCTAAAATTCTGGACTGCTGGCTTTTGTTATTTTCCAACATAAAATAAAAAATGCTTTGTAGTAATTCAATATCAACATTAAAAGCATTACATTTATTATGAATGAAAATAAATCTTCCAGTAAAAAGAGATTTGTATGATTAATTCAATATAATAACTCCATGTCATTCTCCATTTATTTTTATTTTTCCTCAGGAAATGTTTTTCCATTCTTGTTTGTTCAGTAACAATTAAAATTTTTAAACTTAGATTTTCAGTTACTCGAGTACTTCTTTAATTATGTAAAAAAACTAAAAGTTCTAATAGATGAGAATATCAGTTTAACTCTTCTCATATATGATAATATGATATTTAATATAAACATTTAGCCTTATATACTGGCCATTTTTCTCATGGTGCCAGCTATTGGAAACCCCTGCAGTTCGTTCCAGTCTCCTGCCCAGGTTAGGAAAGGAAGAGCAACAGGCAAAGTACAGAGTGCATTTCAATTGTATGGTAGGAACCAAAGACCCCTAATTCTCAACTACCCACCATTTTATTAGTGAATGCAGGTAAAAGAGTTCAGTGATTTTCCCTGGAGCAGTACAGAAGTAGTGCTTGAATGGGCGAGTTTAATGTTCTGTATAAAAAAAAAAATCCAAAAATAAAATAAAAAAAAACAAAAAAAAAGGACAGTCACAATCCATCCCCACATCTGGATGCTAATCTCACTGAATGTAGGAAACTGGATTTCTGCATTCCAAAACTGACCCACAAGGCAGGCAGAGATGGCAAGAAATGCCTACGATAAATACTATGTCAATTTACAAGTGGTGATCCCCAAGAGTTATGAATTCTTATTACTAAACTAGAAAATCATTCATCTAGTAAAAGAGAACTTTTGATCCATGTCTCTTGAGATTCCTGCTTATCATAGTATGGTTAATTCATAGAGAGAGAAAAATCATATGTGTGTCTGTTACTGAACCTCATATTGAAATACTGTTTTAGCTTGTGTCTAGATGTTCCTTCAAAACCTCATGCACTCATAGATGGGGCTTTTCAAAGGGAGCTGGATCTAGAGTGTGTGATGCTGGGATTAAGGGCGTATGGTTATGAAGTTAGTCCACCGATTGGTTTGGCACAGTTCTGACTGTGGATAATGGGAAGGCCCATCCTGGGTGTGAGTACTATCATCCCTAAAGGCATGTAGCCTGGATAGAATTTAAGAGACCAAAAGAGGGCTGCTGTGGTCACTGACTGCTTGCTACTGTGCTGTTTTGGTGCTTTCTCTCCTTCTCCTGGCGTGAACTGTTTCTCTTCTGTGATTCCCTCCCATGCCACTCTGCCTTGGAGCCAACTACGAACTGAAACCTCTACAAACTGTGAGCTGCAACTGACCTTTCCTCCTTTAACTTTGGGTGTTGGGTATCTTGTCTCAGCAATGAGAACAGTAACTAAGACAAATACCATGCTCTGAAATAGCCTATTGCAAAATCTAATGTCTTCATTAATTTATTTTACAGTTTATATTACAGGGTCCAACAGAGATATTAATTCTATACAGAGGCACTCGAGTATACTTCTCTAGAATTCCCTTTATTGCAATTACCTGGCCAGATTCCAAAACAACAATAACCAAGGATACGTATCCAGCAGGGCTCTCCATCTGTCTCTCACACCTGGATTATTGATTTATGATAATTTCTTTACAATTTCTTCTGTACTTTCCAACTATCCTGTGTTAATTTTATAATTTTTCTCACATAGAACAACAGCAAAATTCTTTTTTGCACGTATCTCCCTCCATTACAAATCTCAGTTCCATTTACATTCATGTATTTCCTCAAAAAGAATTACCTATAGTCAGTATTTGAAATCCATTTCCCTTTTTAATTCCTTTTTTTGACCCCATTAGACATTTTGTCACTATCCTCATTTATTGCTAAATTCCTTGATTAACAATTAACCCTATAAACATTTATCGTACTTGATCATCCATTCCCTCCTTGTTGAAATATTTTATTCTCACTTGCTATTTCTTTTATTCTCATAGTCTCTGCTACCACTCACTTTCTAAAGTTAACTCTTACCTCTCAAACTCTCATAGATTAGGAAACTGTATTAGTTAAGTTTCATAAAGAATTAAAACCAAGAGGAAATAAATAACTGGCTAGCTAGATATTTTGTGTTTATACAATTTTTAATACAATGGTGGATTTATTATAAGAACTGGCTCATTTGATAAACATGCAGCAAATTGAACATCCTCATATCCATAGGTTGGAGCAACCAAGAAAAATGGTCATGAATTTCAGTCTAGTCCACAAGCTTGAATTCCAGGGAATCAATGGTCTGAGTACAGTAAATGCATTTCAAGGTCCAGGAACAAGGATCTCTAGTGCCTAAAAACAGAAGAAAATACATGCTCTGCATCAGACAGAGAAATTAAAATCCCCCCTCCTCTGCCTCTTTGTTCTATCTGTGCCTTCAGTGGGTAGTGGGGTCTATTAAGGTTGAATTTTCATTCACTACACTGAAATGAAATCATACCTTTTGGAAATACACACACAGACACATCCTGAAATAAAGTTTTACCTCCTATGTGAGAATTTCTTAACACATCCAAGTTGACACTTAAAGTTTTCTTAAAAAATAGTAGCAGTAATAGAAAAATAATAATACAATACCAGAAAGACCTGAGGCAAATTAAAATCAGATCATCAAATTTAATAACAGGATACTGTAATATAATGTAACACAAATATTATACCTAATGTAATGAACATTACAGAATAATACAATAAAAATATTTTAAAAGAAAATAAACAACAGGCGCACCCCCAAGGCTCCATCTTCCTGATCTTCATTCTTTGGTATCTTTTTCCTTTCTTAGGCAATTGGCATCCAGTACTATGAAAATAAATTGCCTTAGATTGGATGTTGTTTCTGATCTCTAAACTCATTTCCCTTTAATATATAAAAGAAATATCTCAGTCTTCACATATTCAAACTGAAACTCCTACACATCTTTTCAAAATCTCCACTACAATCTGGCCCCTCCTAATCACACTGACAAGTCCATTTTTCACTGGTTCACATTAAACGCATTCCAGTCATATTTGACTAGATGGTCTCATGGGTGTGTTATAGAAACAAATCATATTTAGATTCTGTTTATTTATTTAAGCTTATTATTTAAGCACTCTCTTCTTTCTTCCCTCTCTCTCACCATCCCTTCCCTTTCTTCTGCTCATTTCCCTTTTCTTTTCTTTTCTTTTTTCTTTTCTTTTATTTTCTTTCTCTCTCTCTCTCTTTCTTTCTTTCTTTCTTTCTTTCTTTCTTTCTTTCTTTCTTTCTTTCTTTCTTTCTTTCTGTCTTTCCTTCTTTCTTTCCTTCTTTTCAAATTGAACTCAGGCCTGGAATAGGATGCAGTAGTGCTCTATTCCAAATGCTTCATATTTGATATTAAAGTAGAGTTTCCTTAACTTGTTGTTGTAGTCAGGGGTTACATGGAGAACAACTGCATACAGGGCACAAAGTTTATAACACTGTTTTATAATATCACCCAGAGTTGAACACAAGAAAGTGCAGGAAATTCTATCCACAACACTAAGACCCAGGATATTTAGCCGAGGGCCTGGATCCCACAGCAGTGTCTTGCAAGAGTCCCACTAGAGACCCAAAACACATGACAATGCCTCCCACAGTTCCAATTGGTAATCTAAGAGCCCACAATAAGGACTTACGCCAGTCTATTTACGGTTCTGTGCCGGGATGGCTAAAGGTCAGCGGTGGAACTAGAAAGTTTGCCAGCGGCTTGAAGGAGCTGTGCAGTGGGTTGTGGGTTCTACACGGGAGCAGAGAAGTCATGCACAGAATAAGAAGCAGGGCTGCCCTGAAGCGTACCACAGCCATCCTCAGCGGCAAGGAGGTCCCGCGATCCTCTGACGAAGAGAACAGTCAGGCACAGGTCAAGAAGCCCAGCGTGACAAGGTTTTCCAGCACACATCTTCCCCTCTGGAGCCAGACAGCGATGCATGCTATGAGGAGCAGAGTTCCCCCAAGGTGAACCACAGTCACTCTCATTGATGAGGTCCCGAGCTCCTCCAGTGATAATGGCCAAATCCATATTGAGGAAGCCAGCATGACACGCACCTCTGGGAAAACCATTGACTCGAACAGCAACTCTTGAAGGAACCCACAATGCCTGGCTCTTCTTCTCCATGTCTCTATTTATGCTGGCAACTTTCTTCAGGTGGAACATTTTCACTCAACACCAACTGAATTAATTCAGCTGGTGCTAAGTTGACCACCAGTTTGTAATCCATAACACTTGTCTAGGCTGCCCTCAAATCTGAGATCTTCCTGGCTCAGTCAATCTAAGGAGCTGGTAATATGGCATGCACCACTGCACTTGCTCTGTAACTTTCACTTTTTACTTGGATTATTAGCAAAACCTCATGAATTTTCCTTCCCATTTTCTTTGTCTTGTTTCATTCCTGATCCTTACTCCTCCTTCCTCCCTTCCTTCTTTTCTTTCTCCTCCCTTGCTTCTCTTCCTCTTTGTTTTCCATAGACTATTTGGTTTCCCATAACCAAAATTATGCAAACCAAAATGAAATAACCTCATATTCCTAGTCAAAGTCTTCTATGGACTTCCCCTTTTACTGAGAGTTCATATCTATATCTATCTGTCTATTTCTATAGCCACACATTTTCCTGAAGACCTATCAGGGTTTCTTCCAAGTGCTATCATTTCCTCTGCTCTTTTCACTTCACTGAATTAATAATAGATTCATTTCTGTTACTCAAATAAGCAAAAGACTCTTATCAACATTGTATTGTCCTTGATCTTTCTGTCTAAAAATCTCTTTCCTCTTATATACAAGACTTGCTTTTTTCCCATTCATGTCCTCCAGATCTCTAGCACATTCCACTTGTAAATGGGAAGCCTTTTGTGACCATATTACTAAAA
>RJWM01025934.1:0-19948 GCA_004363535.1 Dasyprocta punctata | reverse complement strand
CAGGCAGGGAGTTCATGAACAAAAATCAAATTGCACGGGAAACACTTCCCAGAATCAACAACTGGGATCTCATCTTACTAAGAAGTTTTTGCATGTCAAAGGAAATCTCCAGCAAAGTGAAAAGAAAACCCACCAACTGGGAAAATATCTCAGCCAATTGTCCATCAGACAAAGGACTTCTATCTAAAACATATAAAGAATTAAAAGAAATCAGGCCCCTAAAATTCAAGGACCCAATCCAAAAGTGGGCATCTGAGATGAATACACACTTCTCAGAGAAAGAAATACAAATGACAAATAAGTATATGAAAAAATGTTCAACATCAATGGTCATTCTGGAAATGCAAATTAAAACAACCCTGAGATTCCACCTCACTCCAGAAAGAATGGCCAAGATTAAAAAATCAACCAACAACAAATGCTGGAGGGGCTGTGGGGAAAAAGGAAATCTTCTCCACTGTTGATAGGAGTGTAGACTGGTGCAACCACTGTGGAAATCAGTGTGAAGATTCCTCAAGAAGCTAGGATTAGAGATCCCATTCAACCCAACTAATCCACTTCTGGGCATTTTCCCAGAAGAATTGAAAACTTCATACCACAGTGATATCTGTGCATCCATGTTTATCACAACCCAATTTGTAATAGCCAGATCTTGGAAACAACCCAAGTGCCCATCAGTCAAAGACTGGATAAAAAAGATGTGGTATTTTTATACAATGGAGTACTACTCAGCTATTAAGAAAGATTGCATTGAGACTTTTATAAGTAAATGGTCACGACTTGAGACCATACTCATAAGTGAGATAAATCAAACTCACATGTGCAAATATTGTGTTGTCTCCCTAGTGTAAAAAACTGCAAAAGTATATATGATCCAAAATCTACAATAAATACTATGTAAGGGTAAAAAACAGCTTGAAGAGCAAAAGTAATTGGGAAGGGAAAAGGGGGAAAGAGAAAAGCCAAAAGGAAAAGTTATAAATCTGTATATATGTATATGTAAGATAACTAAAATGAACACACTGCTGAATGTATTCGTTATTGAGAAAGAACAATTAATGCTCATATGATTAGGTCAATTTTACATGTCTATATCTGTTAAAGTAAGTAACCATTTTAAAGATAACGATACGCAATATTGCAACCATTTTCAAGTTTCTATCATCCTACTTTGTAAAACTGCAATGTTACTGCTGTGCATTTACTCTAGTCATTTGTTTGTCTCTTTTGCTTGTTGTCTTTGTTATATATGTCTTTTTTTTCTTTTCTTCACTTAAATTTAAAAAAAGAAATAATCTCTCAGATATAAAAAGAAATGACTACTTTAATGAAGGAATTCCTCAGCATTCCTATAGAAGACATAGAAAAAATAGAGGAGCATGTAAAAATGATGGAAACCTTGCATGAATAATATAGGAAAGAAATAGAATGCATGAAATGGATTCAAAGAGATATCCAGGAAATTAAAAACTCCACTGAAAGCTGGCAAAATTACTTGAACCAAACTGAAGACAGACTTTCAGAATTTGAAGACAAGACCACAGTGAGCAATCAGGAAAGGAAAGATCTCTTTAAAATGACAAAGGAACATGAAATAAGAATTCTAAAGCTCCAAGGTGATGCAAAGAAAAGCAATGTAAGACTGATAGGTGTCAATGAAAAAGGGAATCAACATAAAGGACATTAAAAAAAACTACTTACAGAAATAATTGCAGAAAATTTATCGACCATGGGAACAGAATCTGACATTTGGATAAGTAAGGCATACAGTACTCCAAACAGCCTTACCCCAAATAAATCTACATCAGACATATAATAATCTAGATCCCAGAGATTCATCCAAAAACAGAATACCAAAAGCTGTTAGACAAAAGAACAGATCACCTATAAAGGAAAGCCTAATAGAATCATGACAAACCCTCAAGTTAAGAAGAGCTTGATGTATTTCAAGCCCTGAAAGAAAACAACTTCCAACCCAGACTGATGTAACCTGAAAAACTAAATTGCAAAATTAATGAAGTAATAAAATACTTCCATGACAAAGAACAACTAAAGAAGTTCATGTCCACCAAACCAACCTTAGAAAGAGTACTGAAAGATATTGTAGATAGAGACAAAAATGACCACAATTCCAGGAAAAACAACAGAAAGAAATGACCAAGCAGGACAAGCATTTAAACAGAGGGTAAAAACAGAGAACCAACAACAGAAAAATAACATTACAATTATAAGCCATACATATCATTTATGACCATCAATGTAAATGGCCTCAATTCACCAAATGAAAGAAACAGATTGGTGGATGGATCAAGAAACGAGATCCAACAATATGCTATATACAAGAGACATATTTAACTACAAAAGAAAATCATAGACTGAAGTTCAAAGGATGGAAAACAATACTCCATGTAACAGGAACCCAGAAAAAAGCAGGGGTAGCTATTCTGTTTGCAGACAATGTGAACTTCAAACCAAGAATGATCAAAAGAGATAAAGAGGGTCACTACACACTTGTTAGGGAAAAAACTCAAGAGGAAGAGCTAACAATCATAAATATATATACACCAAATAGAGGAGCACCCAACTATATAAGACAAATACTTATAGACATGAAAAACCAAATACGCAATAATACAATTGTAACAGGGACCTTAATATCCCATTGTTGCAAAGAAATAGATCACTAGACAAAAAGTTGGCAAAGAAAACAGAACTGAATCAAACCTTTGAAAAAATGGACTTAATAGACTTTTACAGAGTGTTTCGTCGAAACAACATCAGAATATACATTCTTCTCATCTGCACAAAGTATGTACTCTAAAATAGACCATATAGTAGCCCATACAACATGCTTGAGTAAATGCAGAGGAATTGAAATTATCCCATGCATATTATACAACCCAAGTTCACCAAAATTGGAAATTAATGACAAAACAAACTGAAAAAACTCCATAAACACGTGCAAATTAAATAACACCCTCCTGAGCAACCAATGGGTCACAGATGAAATGAATGAAGTAATTAAACAATATCTACAATCAAACGAAAATGAAGATAAAACATGCAGAACTTGTGGGATGCAATGAAAGCAGTCCTAATAGGTAAATATATAGCAGTGAACTCTCACAACAAGAAAACAGAACAAGCACAAATAAACAACCTAATGCTGCATCTCAAGCTTCTAGAAAAAGAAGAGCAAGTCAAGCCCAATGCCCACTGAAGGGAGGAAGTTATAAATATCAGAGTAGAAATTAACTCAGTTAAGACTAAAAAACAATGCAAAGAATTAATTAATCAAAGAGTTGGTTCTTTGAAAGAATAAACAAAATTGATAACCCCTGGGCAACCTTATCAAGACAAGAAAAAAAACAAATTCATGCAATGAGGAATGAAAAGAGTGAAATCACTACATATCCTGTGGAAATTCAGAATGTCATCAATACTTACTTCAAAAATCTTTACAGAAGAAGTGCACAGATTCCTGGAAACATGAATTTCCAAAGCTGGATCAAGAATATATAAAAATTTTGGAGAGTGGAAAGAGGCTCTTAGACACGGAGGGCAGTGGTTGGCAGCGCCTCTGCCCAGAGCCGGATTCACTCTGTGAAAGGAGTTGCTAGAACCTGGGGACGCAAGGTCAGAGTGCTGCGGATGCAGCAGCAGCAACGACCTTGGAAGCCTCTGCCCCGAGAGGCAGCATAGGAGGAGTGTGGCAGTGGACAGGGAGAGCAGACCTGGAGGACTAGATTGGCTCACAGTGAGCAGACCCCAAACTCCCGCGAGGGAGAGTGAGGGGCTGGTGGCCATTTTGGGGCCGAAGCCACTCCTAGTTGGGCACAGTCCCATGGAGGTTGCTCAGACTGAGCCCTGGAGGGTCCCGGTGGGTGGCCTGCTCAGTCTGGAGACTATGGCTCCAAGTGTGCCCTAGGGGTGATAGTGGAAGATTTGTGGATAACCAGCCCAGGTTCCCAGGCAGTGGCCCTACCACCACACAGTGCCGGACATCAGGGAGCTGAGGTGGGCTGGGGAAAGGCAGAGGACAGCACTGTAACAGAGCACCCAGTGGTAGCCATCAGATATCCACAATCAGCACTGGCTAAAAGAACCAGTCTAACCTCAAGAAATTACAGACAGCACAAGAAATACCAAAATCTCCGGTACACACTTGTCCAGAACAACCCAGGAATAGGTCAAGACAAAGAAGCAAAAAGCAGTCTCTGGCCTCCAATGCAAGCAGAACAAACCCAGGAGAAGTAAACGCAGAACAGATCGGGAGTCCCACAACTAAAGTCTCCGAGGTGATGACAACTGAAATAAAGAAACAACTTCATGAGGCTATAAAAGAAATTTGAACAGAAATACTAACTCAAATAAAGAAGGAATGAAAAACATAATAAAAGAATTGGTAGGCATCTCTAAAGGTGACATAGATGAAAAAATGAAGCATAGGATTATGAGGGAAACCTGGAATGAACAATACAAAAAAGATTTACAATACATGAAACAGATTCAAAGAGATTACCAGGAAATCAAAACTAATGAAAGTTGGCAAAACCACCTGAAGGAAACTGGAGATAGACTTTCAAACCTTGAAGACAGGTTTGCAGCTTGTGATCATGAAAGGAAAGATCTCCTAAAAATAACAAGAAACCTGGAAGTAACAATACAATGGCTACAAGATGACCCAAAGAAACATAACTTAAGAATAAAAGGTGTGAGTGAAAAAGCAGGGGTCAATACAAATCAAATTAAAAGCCTATTTGCAGAAATAATTTCAGAAAACTTTCCAAGCATGGGAACAAGAAGTGACTTTCAGATAAGTGAAGCATATAGAACTCCAGCTAAACACAACCAAAATATACCTACACCCAGACATATAATAATCAAGATCCCAGAAATTCAACACAAAAACAGAATATTTAAAGCTATTAGAGAAAGAAAGGAAAACCCATCAGAATCACGACAGACTTCTCAATACAAACCATCAGGTCAAGAAGAGCTTGGAGTGAAGTATTGCAAGCCCTGAAAGAAAACAACTTCCAACCCAGATTGATGTACTCTGCAAAACTATCTTTCAAAATTAACGGAGAAACAAAATACTTCCACGACAAAGAACAACTAAAGGAATTTATGACCACCAAGCCAACCCTACAAAGAATACTGAAGGACATTTTAGAGAGAGATAAAAAAAGTCTACAGCTCCAGAAATAACAGCAGAGGGATATCACCAAAAGGGGCAGACAATTGAATAATCCATCATCGGGATTTGAGTCCAGTATTGTTTTCAATGAGCTGTTAAGTTTAATCTTATTCTATCTCGACCTGCCCAATTTCATTATACATGATGACATAGACAGCTATTTCAAAGATAACAAAATATATTAGGGAAGCCTTCATTAATATTTGATCACTGTATGGGGTATACTATGTCCCCCCAAGTCCTCGTATAATTTTGATGGGGCTGAGTTATTGGCTTGTTATTGGTTTGTTGATTGACAATGTAAGCGCTGTGCCCGCCCAGGGGTGGAGCTGACATACAGTGTAACGGAAGGCGGGTCTTCCTCTTGTTCGCTTCCACTTCCGCCTCTTTCTCTCTCTCGCCAGCACGGCTTGTGGCTTGCAGCCGCCATGAACTGTAGCCCCGTCATCCCATGCTGCCTTGGAGCTAACTTTATGGACTGAAACTCCCGAGAAACTGTAAGAATAAACCTTTCCTTCCCTAATTTTGGGCGTCAGGTATTTTGTCTCGGCAACGAGTAAAAAGTAACCAAGACAATCACCTTGTTTTGAAACCCTGTATTGCTTTCATTGTTCTGTTCTGAGCGATTTTAACCTATTTTGGTTTGTTTGATTGTATTATAACAGATGATATAGGCAACTGCTTAGAAGATAATACGAGGTATTACAGAAATCAACGTTGTATTACTATGTACTGCTTCCATTGTTTTATTTGTTATTGGTTTTATTCTGTATTATTTTGTTTGATTATATTAGGCCCAATCGTATGGGCAGTTATTTTGAAGATACCAAGAGGTATTACAAGGGGAAAGGAGAAAAGAAGGCAGGGAAAAGGAAAAAGGCATAGATTTCTATGTGGGTATACATAAGATGGTGAAAATGACTATGCTACTAAATGCATTAACTATGGAGAGAGAACAGTTGATACTCATATGATTAGATCAATTTTACATGTCTATATCTGTCAATCTGAACAACCCCTTTGAAGGTAATGATATACAATGTTACAACCACTGTCAAATTCCAATCGTCTCATTTTGTAAACCTATAATGTTACAGTATTGGATTTGTTGTTGTTTGTAGGTCCCTTTTGCTTTTTGTTTCTCTTTTCTGTGACCATTGTTTTATTTTTTATTGGCTTTATTCTGAAATATTTTGTTTGATTATATTAGGCCTGATGATATGGGCAGTTATTTTAAAGACAACAAGAGGTATTCTAAGGGGAAAGGAGGAAAGAAGGAAGGGAAAAGGAAAAAGACATAAATTTATAAATAGGTATACATAAGATAGTTAAAATGACTATATTACTAAATGCATTAGCTATTGAAAAACAACAGTTAATACTCATATGATTAGATCAATTTTACTTGTCTATATCTGTTAATCTGAACAACCCCTTTGAAGGTAACAATATACAATATTACAACTACTGTCAAATTCCAATCATCTCATTTTGTAAACCTATAATGTTATCGTATCAGATTTGTTGTTGTTCTTTGTTTGTCTCTTTTGCTTTCTGTTTCTCTTTTCTGTGTCCATTTTCTCTTAAATAAAAAACGAATATATAAAAATTTTGAATAACCCAACCTCGAGTTTATCCTTCTTCATAGCCGAGTAATACTCCACTGTATAAAAATACCACATATTTTTTAACCATTCTGCTGTTGATGGGCATTTGGATTATTTTCAAGAATTAGGTATTAATAATTGTGCTGCTATCAACATAGGTGCACGTATTTTACTCTGGTATGATGTTTTCAGTTCTTCTTGGACAATACCCAGAAGGGGAATATTTGAATCAAACGGGACCTCCAAAAATAGTTTTTTTTTTTTTTTTTTTTTTTTGCGGCACCAGGGATCGAACTCACAACCTCGTGCCTGCCAGACAGGCGCTTAAGCTGCTGAGCCAAACTCCTGGCCCTGGTTTTTTGAGGCAGGGTTGCACTATGTAGCTCAGGCCGGCCTTGCGCTCGCGTTGTAGCCCAAGCCGGCCTCGAACTCACAACACTCCGCCTACCTCAGCCTCCCGAGTGCTGGGATTAAAGGCGTGCGCCACCACGCCCGGCTCAAAAATAGTTTTTTGAGAAATCTCCACATTGATATCCACCAATAGTAGACAAGGGTCCTTGTCCCCCCACATCCATGACAGCATTTGTTATTGGTGGATTTCTTGATCTTGGTCATTCTTTCAGGAGTGAGATGGAATCTCAGTGTTGTTTTAATTTGTATTTCTCAGATGACTAATGATGGACATTTTTTCATACATTTATTTGCCATTTGTATTTCTTAATCTGAGAAGTGTGTATTCATCTCTGATACCGATTTTTGGACTGAGTCATTCAATTTGGGGGACCTGATTTTTTTCAATTCTTTATATTTTCTAGGAAGAAGTCCTCTAACTGAGGGACTTTGTGGGTTTCATTTTCACTCTGTTGGTGATTTCTTTTGATGTGCAAAAACTTTTTAATAAGCTGAGATTCCAGTTGTTGATTGTTTGAAATACTTTCTGTGCAGTTTGACTTTTGTTCATGAACTCTCTGCCTAACCCTTTGTCTTCAAGATATTTACCTAACTTGTCTTCCAGTAGATATAGTGTTTCTCTTTTAATATTTAGATCTGTGATCCATTTTGATGTTAGTTCAGTGCATGTTGATAGGCATGTGCCTAGTTTTAGTCTTCAACACATGGAAAGTCAATTTTTCCAGCACCATATGCTAAACAGGCTGTCTTTCTTCCAGTGGTTTAGTCCCTTTGTAAAAGATAAAGTGGTTGAGTGTCTTTGTAGTTGTATCTGCATCTTCTAATCTGTTCCACTGATTGTCAGGTCTGTTTTTTGTCAGGACTATGCTGATTTTACCACTGTAGCTTTGCAGTATAATTTCAAGTCAGGAATTGTGATGCCTCTTGCCTTGCCTTTGTTGCCCAGGATTGCATTTGGTAATCTAGGTCTCTTTAGCTTCCAAATAAATTTTAGGAATTTTTTCTCTAGGTCTGTGAGGTATGCTAATGGTATATTGATTGAGATTGCATTAACTTTGTACAACAGATTTGGGAGTATGGCCGTTTGCACAATGTTGGTTCTTTTTGTCCATGAGCAAGGAATATCTTTCTATTTTCTGGTATATTCTTCAATCTCCTTTTTAAGAGTACTGTAATTTTCAATATATAGATCTTTTACATTCTTTGTTATATTGACTCTTAAGTATTTCATTTTTCTGGGTGCAATTGTGAAAGCTGATGTTTCCCCAATTTCTCTCTCAGTGAGTACAGGAATGCAGCTTATTTTTGAGTGTTGATTTTGTATCCAGCTGTGCTACTGAATTTGCGTATTAACTCTGGTAGTCTTTTGGTGGAGATTTTGGGGCTCTCTATGTAGAGTACCATATTATCTGCAAATAATGGTAATTTAACTTCTTCCTTTCTTATCCTTTATACTTTTATTTCTCTGTCTTTTCTAATTGCTCTTACTAATGTTTCTGGAACTATATTGAGTAGGAGTAGTGATAGTGAACATCCTTGTGTTGTTCCTTATTTTAGAGTAAAAGCTTTTGGTTTTTGTCCGTTTAGGATGATGTTGGCTGTTGGTTTTTCATTGGTTGTTTTTATCAGATTGAGGTAGAGACTATCTATTGTGATTTTCTCTATTGTTTTTATAATGAACGAGTGTTGGACTTTATGAAAAGATTTTTCTGCATCTATTGAGATGATCATGTGATTTTTGTCTTTCCCCCATTAATATGGTGTATTGTGTTTATTGATTTGCTTATGTTGAATCATCCCTGGATTTATGGCATGAATCCCACTTGGTCATAGTGTGTAATCTTCTTGATGATTTGCTACATTCTGCTTGCTGGTATTTTATTGAGGAGTTTTACATCTATGTTCATTAGGGAGATTGTCCTGTAGTTCTCTTTTTGGTTGGGTCTTTCTCTGGCTTTGGTATCAGAGTAATACTTTCATCCAAGAATGAGTTAGAGAGAATTGCTTCTCTTTCAATTTCATTAACGAGTTTGAGGAGTATTGGTGATAAATCTTCTCTAAATTTCTTGGAGAATGCATCAGTGAATCAATCAGGACCTGGGGTTTTCTCTGTTGGTGAGTTTTTAATTACATTTTCAATTTCAGTAACTGAAATTAATGAAACTAGAGACCATACTCACAAGTGAAATAAATCAGACTCCCATGTACAAATGTAGTATTGTCTTTTTAGTGTAAAAAACTGGAAAACTAAATACCCAAGTTGTTCAATAGATATTTTGAAAGGGGAAATGGAAGAAATTGCTCAAAAGGAAATAACAACTGGGATGGGGTAAAGGAGAAAAGAAAGAAGGAAAAAGATTTTATATATATATATATATATGATTATATGTATACATGTATATATATACACAAGATAGATAATGATACAGTTAATCTGTTAGCTCATCAAAAAGAATGGTTTGTGCTTTCATTGATCATTTTTTCATGCCTATATCTTGTAATCTGAGCAACTACTTTGAAAATAACAATAAGCAATATATTAACCATTGTTAATCTCCTATTATTTTGTTTTGAAATTCTGTATCATTCTATTCTTTTTTGTTTTAAAATTTTTAAAAAATTAAACATCTGAAAAATCTTTAAAACTGCTATAAGAGTAGAAAAACTATTTTCTATGGAAAAGTACATATGGCGCTATCCGGGAATGACTGGTTGACAAAATTATAGCATAGGAAATAGTAGTAAAACATGTCGGTTAATATTATTGATCAGAAAATGTAGAACACTTGGAGAAAAGCACAAAGATTTAAGGAACACATTTAGACTCAGAAAACATAGTCCAGAGGAAGATATAGACATGGATAATGAGAAAAACCCAGAGTACAACCCTCTTTCTTGTAGGCTGGAAATTATTAAGACCCATATAGCTTTATAAACTGAAGTTAATGGAGTATACCAAACGAGGCTTTGAGAGAGGCATCTATGAGCAGCTGGTGACTTCATAATTGACCTTCCTTGGACACTCAGAACAGCTTTAGGAGAAACTGAACATATGAAGAAAAAAGAAATAGTATCCAGCACTAGGGGGACTGATAACAGGATCATGAATTTGAGGCCAGCCTTAGGTACATAGTGAGTTTGAGGCTTCCCTAAGTTACATAGCAAGACCACGTCTCAGAGAGAAAGAAAGAGATGGAGAGAGAGAGAGAGAGAGAGAGAGAGAGAGAGAGAGAGGAGAGAGACATTTGAAGGTATATCTAGACTTATGTTGTGCTACACAAGTTGTCAAGGTTGTAGACACAAATAGTAGCTCAAAACTATATAGTTGCTGAACTAGTGGAATAATGCTCTCTGAAGGTAGATAGTTGCATAAGTTTAAATGCATAGTGCATATTTTAGAATGAAGAAGTTATACCCATTATTGTATAACAAATTTCCATAAATTTAGCAGCTGAAAGCAATACACTTTATTATCTTGTAGTTGCTGTGGGTCAGGAATCTGAGTACAGCTCAGCTGAGTCATCTGTTTAAAGGTCTCTCACAAGGCTGTAATCAAGAGTCAGCTAGGACTGGCATCTCATTAGATGGATTTTCTGAGAAATAGACCACTTCCAACTCATATCGTTGTTGGTGCAATTCAGGTCTTCACTGGTTTTTGGACTGAAAGTTGAAGCTCACTGATAGCTGTTGGGTAGGCATCTACTTCAATTCATTGCTTTGTAAGTTTGTCCAACGGGGCCACTTATTTTATGGAACCATCTAAGCCATTAAAGTAATAAAAAGAATCATCTATCAAGACAGAGTCATGATCTTATACAACATAATCACAGAAGTGACTTTCCATCATCTTTGCTATAATCTAGTAGTTAGAAGCAAGTTTCCAAAACAATTTCATAAAGAGGAGGGGATTACACAAAGATAAAACATGGTGTGGAAATTACAGTATCAAGAGCCATTTTAGAGTCTGCACACTAAAATTACTGAGTCTATGTACATTCTTTAGTGGTTTTTGAGGATTGGTTTTGAGCCCAATTAAAATCAAGTGCTTCAAAAGCGAAGTAGGTTGTAAGATTCTGAGCATAAATTGTGCAGTTTCACGGCTTGGAACATGTCACAAAGTAAGCCACAAAACTAAAGAAAAACAAACCTTTTCACTGCTTACTACTCTGCCACAGACAACAGTGCCATTCAGGATGGCTACCAGCAGAAGACAGTTATGTATGTTGTGGGAGTGGCAGTAGGCTGAAGCGGTGACAAGGAACCTTGAGGAAACTGGAGTAAAAGTGCAAAGAGGACTTGTTTCTCAGCATAAAGTAAGATGACCACAACCAGAGCAATCAGGCAAGAGAAAGAAATAAGAGGGATATGTATAGAAAAGGAAGAAGTTAAATTATAATTATTTGTCGATGACATTATGTTTTACTCACAGGGCCCCGAAAAACACCACCAAAACAGTTCCAGTACACTATTGATAACCAAATTCAGCAGCATAGTAGGATACAAAATAAACATACAAAAGTCAATATTATTTATATAAACTGGGATGAACTCACTGAAAAAGCTGTTTGGAAAACAATACAATAACATCAAAAAATTAAATATTTAAGTATTAGCCTAACTAAGCAAGTGAAAAACCTCTATGATGAAAATTACATCACTCTGAAAAAGGAAATAGGAGACATTAGAAAGAAAAGTCCCGTGTTCCCAGAAAGGTAGAGCCAAGGTAATCAACATGGTTTTACTTCCAAAACTGATATACAGATTTAATGCAATCCCAATCAAAATAATAACATCATTTCTCACAGAGCAGGAGAAAACAATCCTAAAATTTATATGGAATCAGAAAAGACTCAGAATAGCAAAAGCAATCCTGGATAACAAAAATAAAGCAGGTGACAACACAATGCCAGACCTAAAGTTACATTATAAAGCTAAAAGTGATTAAAACAACATGATTTTTGCATGAAAATAGGCACATGTCTCAGTGGAACAGAACACAAGAAGCAGAAACAACCCCAGGCACATACAACTACTTGCTCTTTGAAAAGGAGGTCAAAAACATACACTGCAGGAAAGATAGCCTCTTTAGTAAAAGGTGCTTAGAAACTTGAATATCCACTTTCAGAAGATTGGGTCAAGCCTCATATATCTCACTACATACTAAACTAAAATGAAAAGTGAACCAAAGATCTAAATGTTAAAACAGACATGCTTAATCTGATGGAAGATGAAATAGGTAAAACGCTTGAAGACATACGTTCAGGCAAGGACTTTTTGAAGAGAACCCAAGTGGCACAAGAATTAATACCAAGAGTCAACAAATGGGATCATACCAAATTGAAAACAACAAAGGAAACCACTAACAGAATGAAGAGACCATTTACAGAATAGGGAAAAAAATTACCATCTCTTCCTTGGACAGATGACTAACACCTAGAATATATAAGAAACCAAAAAAATTAGCACCTCCATAAATACCTAGTAAAAAAAATAGGCAACTGAAATGAATAGACACTTCTCAGAAGAAGTACAAATGACCAATAAATACATGAAAAAGTTTCAACGTCATGGGCCATTAAAGAAATGCAAATTAAAACTATTTTGAGATACCACATTACCCCAGAAGGAATAGCTACCTTTAAAACTCTAATAATAACAAATGCTGCTGAAAATGTGGGGAAAAAGGAACTCTTCTGCATTGTCGGTGGGAAAGTAAACTAGCACAACGTATATGGAAATTGGTATGAAGATTTCTCAAGAAGCTAAAACCAGAAATTCTATTTGACCCAGCTATCTCCCTCTAGGTATCTTCCCAAAGGAGTTAAATTATATTACAGTGATACTTGCACACTCATGTTTATAGCTGCACAATTTATAATGCCTGGATATTAGAAAGAGCACATATGTCCATCAACACAGGATTGGGTAAAGAACACATGGTATTTAAACACAAGGTGTACTATTCTGCCACAAAGAAAGATAAACTTGAAAGCATAATGTTAAGTGAAATAAGCCAGAGACACAAGCTTAAATATTGCATGGTTTCTCATACATGATAAACTCAAAGTATGCATGTACGTGTATATATATATATATGCTAATGAGGAGCAAAATGAAAGATAGGTAAATAGGAAGTAGGGAGAGTTTCAGATGGTTCCCCAAATTGCCTATTCCATTGTTTCAATAATTTATTAATATATGTACATATACTAATTTGTTTCATGTATACTACTAGTTTCTCTTAGTTCACTGAAAAGAAAAATTTGAGCTAATATCTATTTCTTCTTTGTAAGAGAGATTCTTTTTTGTCGAAGTACCATAAGTAACTACTTTGAAGGTAATGATACATGGTATATCAATGTATTGTTCCTTCTGTAATAATTTACTGTAAAATTTGTTCCATTTTTTCATAAAAGAAGAAAAAAGATTTTGGGTATTAATAAGATATTGTCAAATTAGTATGCCTCACAGTATTGAGTTGTTTGCCTTATTAAAGTAAACTGGTAAGGAAGCTAAGTCCCCGCCTGTGAGCCAGCTGAATATAGATCAGGGATAACAAGGAAGGAAGCTAAACCCCTGCCTGTGAGCCAGTCGGAGTACAGATCAGGGAGAACAAGGTAGGAAGGTAGGCCCCTGCCTGTGTGCCTGGGGAGAGAAGAGCAGCTCACTCCCCAATGACCAACTAATTGTTTGATTGTCTTTGCAATCCTAAAGCCTAGCAACTATTTAGATGACAACAATATGCAATATAGTAACTATCATAGGTTTCCTACTATCTTATCACTGTTTCAATTTGTTTTATTGCTGTTTTAGTCCCTTTAAAATTAAATTATGAAATAAACTGGAAATATTGTTTAAAAACGCTTTGCTTCCTATATAGTGAGAATGTATACTGGATTTCTAAAGTTCTGAGTGGAGATTCAGAAAGATAGCAAAACTTGGGACAGAGCAGAAGGCAGAGAGGTGGAAGCTCATGTATTCATTTATTGAGGGGACCTCAATAGACAACCACAATACAGCAAAATATAGTATTGCTGGCCAAGAAGTTTTGAAGGAGTGAGCTTTCAATACAAAAGTGGAAGAGTAAGGGATAGCTTTCCCATCAACCATAGAACAGATAAGGAAGATATGCCATTTTTATACAATGGAAAGCTACTCAGCTATAAAGAAGGATAATCACAAGGCTCTTGTAAGTAAATGAATGCAACTTGTGATCATACTCTTGGGTGAAATGGTTCAGAATCATATAGGTGACCATCATATTGCTTCTCCAGTATAAAAAACTGAAGGAGTTAGTGGGATCCAAAATGTACAACAGATATTGTGAAAATGAAAGGGAAGCAAATGTCTAAAAAGGGAAGGTGATAGCCATTGTTAATTCCCCATTATTTTGTTGTTTTAAAGTCCTGTATCATTTTGTTATTTTGTTTTGATTGGTCTTATTCTGTTTTGTTTGGTCTGATTTTATGATATCTGATGGCATGGCAGCTATCTTGAAGATAACAAGATATATTATGGTAGCCATTGTTGATTCCTATTATCTTGTTTTGAAATCCTGTATCACTTTTGTTGTTTTGTTTTGATTGGTTTTCTTCTATTTTATTTGGTTTGATTTTAATATGTCTGATGGTATGGACAGCTATTTTGAAGATTACAAGAGGCATTATGGCAGCCATTGTTGATTTCCTATTGTCTTGAAGTCCTGTATCACTTTTATGCTTTTGTTTTGATTGGCTTTATTCTTTTTTATTTTGTTTGGTTTTATTCTCTTAAAAATAAAAAAAAGTGGAAGAGTAGAGTGTCTGGAAGAAACATTGAGGAGCAAGAAGGTCACTTACTCCATCTACCTCCTGATTTGGAAGCTGCCAAATGAACCACCTTCTTTACAGAGGGATGCTCAGGAAGTCAAGTTTCAATTAAGGTATCAGGAGTAAAGAATTTTCCCTGAGGAGTTCAGTGCTTCAGCTGGATCGATTGGGAGCCCTTTTGTTATCTGGCTTCGTGGACCTGAAGCAAAGATCATTCAGAATACTTGAGTACCATCATGCTACGTGAGACAGAAAGAGACACTATAAATTCTGAGAATCTGAGGCTGAATGTTAGTAAATTAAGCTGTGTTTTTAAATTAATTTAGGTTTTAGGCTTCAACTTTTGCAATTCTAATTAAGTTATTAGCCACCCACCCTTCACAAATCTTCAACTGCTCTTTATCCTTCAACCTACTGTTTTCCTTTAAGTGAATCAGCTAGGACAGTTTGCCGAGGGAAATGTTATTTTCTGAGTTACTACAGCAATAACTGGAGAAATAAAAGGCCAAGGTGGAAATAAGCAAACTGAGAACTGAGTTTTGCCATTGAATTTGGAGGTTCTTTACCCTTCCCCTGGCCCCTATGTATTTTGCAACCTTTTTTCTCATTATTGTTCCATTACTAAGGAACATATTTAAGATATTTTCTCCTCTAAATCCCTATCATCATGAAATTTTAATACCACAGGTGTAGTATAAGCCTACTTATGTACTGTTTACCTTGGGGGGTGGTTCACAGTACTGTAATGCCTAGAGTTCCTTTACTAAATGAACCAGTATTTACTCTGGTGAGAGTAAGATCACTCCTGTAGAGAATACATGGAGTAATACAAAGAAGCATCTCCAGTGGTAAAGATTTTAGGCACAGGACAGAGCCTGTTGTGAGGTGTTTTGGAATTGGAAACTATGGGAAGTTAGCCCTCCACCTAAGCCACATCAAGTAGGGAACATTTACTGCTTCAGATTGGTAGAACTGTCACCAGTAATTAGCAAATCAAAGGTCTCATTTGGAATGCAGGCTTCTAAACTTTTCTATTTATCTTTGTTAATCCCTTTGGGACCCATTGATTCCTCTTGCAACTGGTATCTTAGTTGAGTTCATTGGCAACAAAGTAGAACCTGCACCAAAAATGACTACCTTGAAGTACGTAGCTGTTCCATGAAGCGAACCTTGGCTTCCCTCCCTTGTCACAAAGACCCAGCAGGGGCTGTTGAGTGGAGTTGTCCATCTTCAGGGTACACACTAAGCAGCGTACTCATCCCTGCCTCTTTCCCCTTGTTATGGTTCCTTCCAGATCTTCAAGGACTGTTTACTGGCTGAAAAAGCACCAAGGCAAAGAGGGGCCTACATTAGAGAGTCAAGCCGTTCCCCAAAGACCATCCTCTGGCTAGGTTTTGAGGGAGCTTGGAGCCATGGCTAGAGAATGGAGCTGGAGAAAGAGAGCCTTTCACCCTCACACTCTCAGCCTGCTTGAACCTAGGCAGGCTGCCAAGGCCAGACGGTCTGTTATTAACCAGGCTTTGGTTTACCTAAACCTCCTTCCCCCTCTGAACAACAGCAGGCTGTCCGCCCTCAATTTTTAAGCCTATGTTTACATTTTAGAGAGCTCAGATAGTACCATATTTTCTCATCTTTCAAGTCCACCTGACCTCTTAGCATGTTTCCTGATACAGTTAGGTCTGGAATAAAACAAAAATCAGTGCCTTGACCTCATTTCTTGGAGACATGTTAGGCCTACATGATAGCCGTCAATGTTTTGCGTTTTCCTTGGCTCACTGATTTTCCTTGGGAAGGACTCCAATGGGAACTGCAGGACCCCATCAAATAACACAAAAAGCATCCCTCAAGTAGGTTCTTAATTTAGACTAAACACAGTTGCTAATAGACCCCTGAAACTCTGAAAAGTGTGCATTTTGTGCTCTTTGCCCAGATAGAAGCCCATACAATTAAGAGACAGTACTATAAGACAGTAGCCAGACCATACGGTGTATTTCATGGGAAGACACAGCAGATATTCATCAATGAAGGATGCCTGTAGGACCCTTGTGGGAAGCTGCTTATATAAGGTAAAAATGTCATCAGTCTGAACGAATAGCCCTGTAGCTCCAGAGACCAAGAGCTGAGATCATGACAACCGAATGACTACTTTCTTTTAGTGCAGTCTTCTGTAAAACAAAAAAAAAAAAAAAAAAAAAAAAAAAAAAAAAATCAAATGCTAACTAAACGACCTTTATAAACTGCCTATTCCAAGGGATTCAGGTCTCTACTCAATAAGCCACTTTGCCCTTCATCAGCTTTGTTTCCATTTCAAATAAGGATATGTTTTGCTTATATTTTAATGAAGGAGTGAGGGGGGGAGGGAAGGAGGGAGGGAGTGAGAGAGAGAGCTATTTTTATTTACATATCATAAAAGGTAAAGATAAATATGATTCCCTTACACACATAGACAAACCCACACATGCACACACATACACACACAGACAAATGATATAGCTGGCTAATAACATGGTATTATTTAAGAGACCTCTACACAAGTGTCACTTTCCCTATGACCCTTCTTCATCTGTCTCTGTTGTCTCCCAGGGCCATACAATACCTGCAGGCAAGAGGTGGCCACTGAGTGTAAATGATATACAACAGAGGCAACATTGCTCTCTGTACAGGACATCCTGAGCAGGAATGTGCTCTAGATTCCACAACAGATGACATTGACCTTCACTGGGCCACCTTCCCAATGAGTCACTTGATTGAAGTTTGAAAGAATGTCTCACACCAGCCAGCCAGGCCCTAGCAAATTGGATTCAGTAAATAGTCTGCATTTCTTAGATATCTTTTCTAACTCTCCAGGCCTAGAGCAGGACAAATACTCTCACGCTTCTTCCTCACCTGCCCATAGCAGACCTCATTAATCAAGCACATTCACTTTTCCATTCAATTTATGTTTAGCCTCAAAATTTGTCTTAAAAGACAGAAGCTACCTACCTTTCAGCTGAGATTGGCACACAAAGTGAACTTTATTTGCTATCTTGGGCCTAGAGTAGATTCATAACCCCTTGAGGCAAAGTACTCTACCAGCATATTGTAGAAGCCTTCCCAAGGGCATCGACATTCCAAGCATATTGTAGGCCCACAAGAAGGTGACCAAGCCTTTTGGGAACTACAGGCACTGCTAGGCAGGTCTGCTGTGCTTGACAAAGCTAAATTCTAAATAGTGCCAATGAGCAAGCTTAGTCTGCTGCTAGCATGGAGGTAAATAGACCTCAAATACTTGGAATCTGATACATCAGAAACTCCAAGTCATTATCAATCACTTTGTCTTCCTCCTTTCTCCTATCTTCTTCCCAAAACAATAGCACTGATAATGCATTATACTTTCAGGAAATAGAAGAAAATAAAGAAGCATGTTCTTATCAGGATTTTTGGACCAAGAGTCCACAAACCATAGCCTCCAGGCCAAATCCACCACATCGTCTATCTTTATAAATAAAATTTAATTGGAACATGCCCATGTTTATTCATTTACTTATTATTTATGCATGCTTTCATGCTATAATGGCAGAGTTGCAATAGATACCAATCATATGTTTCACAGAGGCAAAAATATTTATTCTCTGGCCATTTGTGAAAGAAGTTTGCAGATTCCTGGCTTAAATCACTCTGAGCACTGGTCCCAAACCAGTGATTGATGCTTCCTCTTTCCTCCTCTTTTTCCCTTCAACTCCCTTTCTCTACTGGCAAACACACACACACACACACACACACACGCACAGAGAGAGAGAAAGAGAGAGAGAGAGAGAGAGAGGCAGAAGGGAAGCCAGTAGTAGCTAGGAAGAAGAGCAGGAAGAGCATAGGAAGGCAGACTAAAAATATTCTTCTTAGACATGGTCGCATTTCTCTGGAACACATAGCCAGGAAACTGCATTTCAGGCTGTACATTTATAGGGGTAGAGGTTAGAGTCAATGTGAGAAAGCACATACTGCAAATGATGATTTTATGTATGTGTAACAGAAGGTGTGTGGTCTACAAGAGCGTCACTAAATCTCATGTTTATTTGGAAAAGTCACTTGCTCCAGAGCCGCTTTCAATTTGATAACTCCATTTTCATTTGAAGGTGGGAGTAGAGATAGGGATGAGGCAGGACAGAGGACACATCTGGAGAATTTATTTACACATCTCTACACTTTAATTTCTCCTTTCCCTCAACTAGTTAGGTAGTAACATGGGATGCCAGCTAGTGCGGCGATACCACTTTAAAGATGATTTTTGATTCTAGAACCATCAATGGAAAGCTTAGGCAATAGTGGACACAGAAAGTTTGTTTCTTAGTCCCCCACCCCCACCCTGCTTCACAGCATTCAATCCCAGGGCAAGTGCCAAGTGTCCTCTACCACTGAGCTGAGCTGCGCTCCCCTCCCAGCCCTCTCCTTCTTTCAAATTGCTTTAAGTGGGTGGCAACTGATTTCTCCAAGTGAGCAATTTGGAAACAGAATCTAAGGCTAGCTCTCTGGCTCTATTCCAGGTTGTATTAGTCAGTAAATGTCCTAAAGTCTGGTCCTTCACTTGGTATGTCCTTGTTCTCTCTGTAATTCTTTCTGTCAAAACTAGCTCTCAGAAATGGAATTGAGAGGGCTGGAGATGTAGTTCAGTGATAAAGCAATTGCCTAGCATGTGTAAGGCACTAGGTTCAATTCCAAGTATTGAGCTGTGTGGGGGAAAGTACATAGATAGGAGAGGAGATACTTAGAAGGGTTCCAGGGAACAAAGTTTTTTTCATTTCTTAAAGTCACATCGATATTGCTGACTCATCCTCTGCTTCTCGTGCATCATCCATACCATGAGAATACTAGCATTATTAGTGTATTAATGTTATTAGGAAAATTAAATAAAATAACTAGTGCATGTAAGGAATTTAGCATAGGGA